>QYAP01000710.1:0-19381 GCA_003988905.1 Hymenotorrendiella dingleyae
AATGGAAGTTGGGTTTTTAATTTAAATTTAAAAAAGTAGGGTAGTTTTCGACGTTCTCGCTTAAGTGTGCCACGAGCTGTGGCCCCAACTCTTACATCTCCCACGATACGAGTGGTGCATGTACAAGGAGATGGAACAGCGCTGCGACTTGACACCTTGGGATACCCGGCCCGACCTTCAACGTGCTCCAAAGGGGTGCCTCAAAGACTGCTCCTACCCCAAAGACTCAACCAGCTCAACCTAGGAGCAGTCTTTGAGGCACCCTTTCCTGAATCCAGCGTTCCACGATCTTCGGTATCATACCCGGATTCACCCTTAAAGTCAAAGCCACGAATGACTCGCTAGTCAACATCAAGAGACAGAGCCGAGAAAGGGCGCCGCTACCCCTCGCAAGTCCAGAGCCATCTGGGGGAGGGGGAAGGAGGAAACTCATCGAGAATTTACCGCGATTTGCAAGATCATTGGGTAAGTCATCTCTCACTCCTTTGTGAGAAAAAAGAGCCGTGGCTGGCTTCACATTTTTTTTGGCTGAATTCTTTGAGCCTTCTGATATTTTGTCTGGAGGGAAAGGTTGAGTGAAAATGAATGAAAATAGCTTTGGCTTGTATTTCTTGGAAGTCGTCATGGCGGCACCCCAACCTGAAAACAAATATTTCCCTAATCCTGATTCATCAACTAAAAGTACAGCACAGGTCAAACTCACGAATCGCACGATTTTCAAAACCAACACGGCGCTACAAATCCAAGAGAAGAACCATCTTTTCATAAGTCATATCTCATAATCCATTGAACAACCAAAAGAGTGTACTGCATAACCAAGTCGTCAGACCATGTGTGTCCTCCTTTCCAATTTCCTTGACGCCTCCCAAATGCCAAACGAATGTACATGATCCCAACCCTGATCCCCAACCCCAAAGAATGAAGGAATTACTAAACGAACGATCTCGCGCTTGCTAATTCCTTCATTCTTTCCGTCTCCGTCTCTAAACAACAACCGCACGAGCACCGGCTGCCTTTGCAGCTTTTGTTTTGGCGGCTCCATTTGCAGCTTTGGTCTTCGCAACTCCGTTTGCCGCTTTTGCCGCTTTGGTTTTAGTAGTACCGGATCCCTTTGCGGCTTGGCGCCCTTCAACACCAGCTGCCTTTGCAGCTTTTGTTTTGGCGGCTCCGTTTGCAGCTTTGGTCTTAGTAGCGCCGGATCCCTTGGTCTTCACTGCGGCATCAGCTCTCTTAACAACCGCAGCGGCTGTCTTTGCGGCTTTTGTTTTGGCGGCTCCGTTTGCAGCTTTGGTTTTAGCAACTTTTGCGGCTTTGGTTTTAGTAGAACCGGATCCCTTTGCGGCTTTGGTCTTTGCTGCGACTTCTTGCCGTCTCTTGATTTCAGCAACAGGTCCACTTGCAGAACCAGATGCCTTTGCCGCTTTGGTTTTAGCAGCAGGTCCGTTCGAAGCACCAGATTCCTTTGCGATGGCAGGTCCTTTCGCCGTACCAGTTCTCTTCGCGGCTTTGGCTTTTTTGCTGACAGTTCCAGCTTCCTCGTTGCCATTGGCTGGAGCTTCAGCAGCAGGAGTCTCAGCGGCAGGAGTCTCGGCAGTAGGGGTCTCTGCAGTAGGAGTGATCTCGGCAACTGGAGCTTCACCAAGCTCAGCGCGATCCTTAAGAGAGACGACAACATCGCGGATGTCAAGATCTTTTGCTACATTGGCTGCTTTTCCGTCTCGTCCCTTTACAGCCATTCGAGCGTCCTTTACACGAAATGTCAGTTGGTATTCTTGTATAGAAAGTCGCGGGAAGGAATTGTGCCTTCGGAATATGTTGAAGTAGCTGTGCTTACACTTAAATCTCTAGCCGATCGAGGCCAAGTAGCAGGTCCATCAATGGATCTCTTAGCAGGGTTGCCGGGTGTGACAACATAAGCAGATGTCAAGGGGGTCAAGGCCAAAAGACCGAAGGCGAGGATAGATGGAGTATGCATTTTGAAATCGATATAAAATGAGATGTGAGGATGTAGTAAGACTGGCTGACAGTGAATTCAAAGGGATACAGTAATGAAAGAAAAGTTCCGGACTGTGAGTTCAAGAAGAGACTGTAAGAATAGTACCGGACTGTGAGAGAACGAAGCTGAATACCGAAAATGGAATGACGAGGAAAAGAGATTGAGGGAAGTTACTTCCTTTATATCATCTCTTTCCTGGGCAGACTCGGGGTTGTGACTTCACAAATATGGCATTTTCATCTAATGTTTCTCCTTGCTCATCTCTATCGGCGCAGTCCATTTTGCTTGGCGAGTTTGTTAAGGTTCCAAGAATTATGCATAGATATTATAGGAATTAGGTGCCAAGAACCGCGATCGCCTAGAATAAGTGATACTGGATTTAAGTGGGTGTTTGCTTGGTAAATAATGGCAGGGTAGTCGCAGAATAGCGATCAGTGGGGGGGAGCCTAAAATAGGGGGGTGGATACCCCCCTAAAGTCTGAAAACCTCACTTCAAGTGATAAGAACGGCTCCAGAGCTGGAACCTGCTATTCCTCTGAATTTGTATGGTGCCTGAAGATCTGAACTTGAGGTGTAGTTCTTGATATCAGCACCTGAAAGATCACCAAATAGGCCTACTACCGAAACCTGTTGCCAAGGTTAGCAAATACTAGGTTTTTCGTGTCACCAAACACCCCCTAACATATATCTAACGGGAGATGCTATTCCTTGTGGCGAAATACACTAGAACATGATGACATCCCAGGATTTACACTGCTCAAAGTACGCTTGGAGTTTTGACGTGCAAGGATGAAAGCTGGGGCAGAAGTATAACTGTCCCAATGCGGCGGCTAGGGCTAGTTGGAGATCGTCGTTAAGCTTTAGCGCTGCGATCTACCCGTATGGGATCCACCTGTATGGAAAATCCCCGCTGAAAGGCGATGGTGAGTTGATCTTGACGAGCCAAATTGGGGGAGAAAGGAGGGGTGTAATCAACATCAGGGCTTTCAGGCATCGTCCCCTCGAAAAGGTCCATCACTAATAACTCGGTGCAGATCTTCAGATGCTTAATTAAGCTCGTGCCAGAAAGAACGAAAATCGTGGGAAGAGCCTGGAAAGTCGACGTGCGGTTTGGCTGTTTGTTTGTGTTGTCGTTTGAGATCTCCAGGATGATCGGTCGAATCCTCAACGAGGTTATGTCATGGGCCAAGCTCGCCGAGATCGGCGTACTCGGTACGAGTAAGGGGTCTTCGGCACGTGCACGAGCCACACCGAGTGCCCTGTTGTTCAGATCGGATTCGGACGACACCCATCAATCGCCTCACAGATCATGCACCTCATCCCATAATTCTCTCATCTCATGAGCGCTTGATGCAATCAATTCGCCATCAATCATCTATTTCTATGGACTTTCTTGTATGGTTTTTATTGCAGACTTGTCGAATTACTCGAGGAAACGTCCTGCTCCGACGATCGCCGCAGGCAGACACAGGAATAACCTCCTTCAGCGGCTCCAGCACTGCAGCTTTTTCGGACTATCGTATGATAACTCCAAACCGACGTTCCTCACTGGCGGCAGTCGTTTGCAGTCGTTTGAAGTCGTCTGAAACCTCCCAACGGATGTTTTTGGTCAGCAATGGCTTCAAACTCTCTCTGTTTCAGGCCGATCCAATGTTCGTTCTTGGCACCTCGCGCAACCTGAACCTCGACGATCATACACAAGCAGGGGTACCTCGCTCCTCCTACCATGCCATTTTTGCAGTGACATCTCGAGAACTCCCCCGATTTTCTCTTCCTCTCTCTCTTTCTTTCTTCAATTCGCTTCTGGTTAGGCAAATTCATTCTTTGTATACTCCAAACTTCATTTCTTGACTTACTAGGTGTAAATTATTTCACTCTTTTTAACTTTTTAACTTTTTTCGCGACTATGGCTACTAGATATCAACCGATTCAGTTGGATGAGAATGAGAAGTTCACCGATGTCTTTCCGCCATCGAGGAGAGATTCGAGTACATCTTCGGAAAGGACTTTGTTAGACGAGGAGAGCACAAAATCAAAAGCACCTTGTCCCTCGAGGTGGATGTGGGCAGTGCATGCTGCATTACTTGGACTTTCTTTCATGATGTTCCTTGCGTCGTGGTATGCGCGAACGTCTACTTTGGAACATGTCAAGAAGTTCTCTGCATATTGTAAGCCAAATACCTCATTGCTCAAGGATTCTGCTAATTCTCCCAATAGCACCGGCAGCAGCAGCAGTCGAATACAAGACAGTTCAATTCAACGACACCATGGGAGAATTCTCACCATATGTCGGCAAAGGCCCAGAAGTCGACAAAGCGTGGAACGCAATTTCATACGATATCGGAGACCAAATGATCACCCCCGAAGAGCTCAAGATCATCGGAATGCCTGAATCTCACCTCAAGGTCAAGAACCCAAAGACCGGCGTCGAGGGCTACCGTGTTGGACTCGAGGTCTTCCACCAACTCCACTGCATCAACCTGCTTCGCCAAGTCACCTACAAAGACTACTACGAACCCCTCGGCGGAAACTTCAAGGACGGTCCAGACGAATTGCAAATGCACACCGGTACATCTCCCTACCATCTCGCCCCAATTTACCCAACTAACGTGAAGATAGACCACTGCCTCGAAATCCTCCGCCTGAACATCGAGTGCAACGCCGACGTTGGAGTCTTCACCTTCTACATGATGGAAGGAGACCCACTCCCATGGCCCGAACTTGATTCTTACCACCAGTGCCGCAACTTTGATAAAGTCCGGGACTGGGCGTTGGAGCACTCCGTTGGAAACATGGAGAGACCTGATGTTCATGAGAATGAGATCGTTTAGAGGGTGTATTTTGTAGATTTCTTGGATTTGAGCATTTTTGGAGTATTTATAGCGAGACAAACATACCTATATAGCGTTGTCAAGAGCGGAAAGATTTAATTGGTATTTTACCTTACGATTCTTGAGTTATTCTTCGTCGTGATTTCTCTCTCTGATCTTGTGCATCGGTTGTTGGCCCCTAACAAATACTCGTCGGCTTTCCTAGAAGTTGTTTAGTTTTGATGGAGTTGATTGGTTGTGGTTGGTAGTTCTACACCACCACATGGAAAGCCGACGAGTACAGTACAAAGGCCAATCCTTTACCATTTGCACCAAATCAACATAAATATTAATCTTATCCATTTGTTAGCCCCCTTTTGATCAAACAAACTTTCAACCTCCTTCTCCTTCCAAGTCACGGGACTAACCCCAATGCCAAGCCGGGATCTGCGGCATCTCCCGTCTCATCTTTTACGCGCCCCCGACATCTCAAACCCTTCGTCCCATCTCATCGCCAAGTAGGGATCTCACCTCTTGTCACGATCACGCTACTAAATTAGGTACGGGGAATTCGTGAAGATGCGCGGTTGCATGTTGATGGGGCAGAGGAAAAGTCGTGGAGATAGAAAAGGAACTGAGGAGTTCGCGTTGAAGTCTTCGAGTTCGAGACGACTTTGAGTGCTCAGGGGGCTGACCTGTCTGTTTTTTTTTGATCGCGGCTGCCCCCCGCATCCTCGCTCAGACATGCAACCTCACGATGTAGCAGAAACCCATGTCCCAAAAACGGATGAAACCAGCGTATGACCCCATATGTGGTGAAGCGATGATCCGATGTTTCCAGCATCTAATCTCGTCGTGAATCTCAATCTCATCTTTCTTCTCGGTCTCTCTTTGTCTTGTTTGTTTCTCGGTGCATTTTCACTCTTTTTGTATTGTAATACTAAGCCGTTGTTTTTGGCCTCGAAGCAATTGATTTGCCATTCTTTTCTTGAGCAATTGATTTGCCTGTGATTTTTTTGACCTGCTGCATTTTCGCTCTCTGAATCCACTCCTCGATTTTTGTTAGAATAGAATACCGCAAATATGTCTCCTTCAACTACCTCCACCAAACCCTCAAAATACACACCCCTCTCCACAATCCCCAACCTGTCCCTCGACTGCCACTCCCACGACATCGAAGATCAAGCCAACGACTCCGACACCACACTCGCCTCTTCTTCATTCTTAAAACACAAATCACCATCTTTATCATCGCGTTCCCCGTCACCGAAATCGAGACTACAGAAGAGAGTTGAGCTACAGGACAAGAAGGAAGTTTGGTTGACGTGGATAAGATGGGGAGTTTTGCTGTTTATGCAGGGTGTGATTGTGCTTTTGTTGCTGCCCGAGAGCGGCTTGATGAGCTCGGGTCTGTTGAGTTCTGTACCAAAGACGTGGGATGAGGAGAAGACGGAGACGGGCGGTGATGTTAATGGGTTGTATATCCCAAGTAAGTACTTGGAGCGGAAAAATGAGAGGGGGAAATTCTAACGCGTGGAATAGCCAGACATAAGTACACCCTTCTCACGCCCGATGAGGAGAAATTCGTCCCAAATATGACAAACAATGACAACCGCATGGAAGTCCGCCACAACTGGGACATGCTAATGCCTCGTAAGTCCCCCACCCCTCAAGAAAAACAAATAGTCCATCCCCTCTAACACCCATCTCTAGTCGGTTCCGGCACCGTCGAAATCCTCGACTACAAATCCTACCCCAAACTCGGCCTCCCCATCAAAGACGACCCCATCCGCACCGGCTCCCTCTACGAAGCCTCCTGGACGCACGCCCTGCACTGTCTCTACTACACCGTCGATTCCTACCACCAACTAGCCGTCAGCAACGGCACCAAATTCGGGTTCGACGGCGAGAGAAATGATTACCACGCCGCTCACTGTTTCGAGTATCTGAGGAATCAGATTCTGTGTATGAGTGATATGACGTTGGAGGGAAGCCAGAGTGCGTTGGATGCAAGTGGGGAGGGACAGGCGCATATGTGTCGTGATCGCAGTGAGGCGATTGCTTTTATTGAGGAGAGGAGGGTAGATGATATTCAGAGTATTGTTGGGCCGGATCCTGTTGTTGGGTGAGGGGATGGACTTGGGGTGTTTTGTGGTTTTGGTTGAGCAATTTGAGCATATACAAATACAATTACTTTCTTGGAGGGTTGCTGATGGAAGATTTTTGATGTGAGTACTACCTTCTCCCGAGGCCAAGATATTGCCGTCACGCAGCTTCGGTCGTCGAACTACATTCTGTCTCAATTTATTTTCTCGCTTGATGAGTTATTTTCAACTCCCCCAACCCAATTTCCATCTTCTGGACGTCTTCACCCACTGCAGCCAAATTTTACCTACACTCAACTGGAGTTCAGTTCGTCTAACATCTCATTGAAATAAAACCGCCCGCCGTACCAAAACTAAACGCCAGCGTCCCAATATGTACAAACTTTAGGGTCATATCTAAGCAGCACTTTCAACCGCACCTGCCTCTCTGCATACCTGTTTAGCAGGACTTCCCTCATCAGCCTTAGCACCAACGTCATCTTCAGCATCTACACCCCTTTTTCGCTTCGTACACTCAGCCTCCACAACTTCCACACTCAGATCCTTCGGCCATCTCGGCTCATCAACACCATTCGTCCTCGTGCCAACATTATACCCCATCTCCACCTCCCCATTCGGAAACTGCAAGATCGGCTTAACAGTCAAAACCTTCTTCCCAAGCGTCTTCGCTTCTCTCTTTTCCAAGAACTTGGGGTTGAAGAGGATATCTTTGCTGTGTGTCAGCAAGATTTGGAAGAAGCGGGGGAGCAGGTATCGTCCGCTGTGGTAGTGCCGGAATACTTGACGGCCGTTACGTGTCCAGAGATCTTGCCAGATTGGATCTGGGTATGTGCCGCAGGAGTTGACGAGCCATTGGGAGTAGTAGTTGAGAGCTACATCGACGCTGTAGGAACCGCCTTTCTCGGCGCGTTTGAGGATTGCTGAGATGGTTCCTGCTAGGCCTGCGATGCCGGTGCAGTAATCGGAGTTGGGGAAGACGGCGCAGACGGGTTCGTCGAGACCCATTGCTTTGCCGAATTCCATGGACACGCCACAGCACTACTCAAAATCAGTAATTTGAGAATGGGTTAGGAGGGAAAGGTCTATGCGTACAGAGTCACTAATCTGCTGCCATCCACTCCTATAACTCCAAGGCCCATACCACCCATAACAATTCTCCCTCACAAAAACCACCCCTCGCTCTCTCCCCTCACACATCTTAATAACATTCTCCCTCCCCAGTCCCCATTTATCAAGCACCCCCGGTCTATACCCCTCCACCACCACATCGGCCTCCAAAACCAACTCCTTCACCTTCTCCAAATCAGCCGGCTTCCGCAAATCTAAAAGACAATTCCACTTTCCCCAATTCAAATCGCAATGCAAACTCGACATGTCGGCCAGATGCGGAGCAACAATCCGCATCACGCTCGCTCCCATTTCTGCAAGTCCGCGCGTGATGGAGGGTGCGGCGATGACTCGAGTGAGATCGAGAACTTTCAAGCCTGCGAGTGGTCGTTTCTCGGAAGTTAATGGGGAGGAAGGCCACCAGCCCGGCTTTTGATTTCCATTAGGATGGTCATGAACTTCCCATAATCCCACATGCGCATTAGCCTTCCCATGTTCACTCGCCTTATACTCCTCCTTACTCCAACAAACAGTACCAGCCTGTTTATACACATCACTAGCTCTCCGCTGCATCTCCTCACTATCAATCTTACCCATAGCCTCCATGAATGGTTCCCATGATTCTTCCTTGGTGGCATGTTCCATATCGTGGGGGAGACCGATGCTATCCAAAGAAGGGATAGGATTCATGGAACCGTGCAGATTGAAGAAGCGGGAGTCAGATGTTTTGTAGATTCCGGTTACGGAGTCCCGGTGGAAGGTGGTTGCTTGGCCGTGGATGTCCCAGCTGGGGAAATATTTCTCGTACGTGGGATCTGAGATTCGGACTTTTTCGCCGGAGGGATCGATGATTTGGGCGAGGGGTGACATGATGTAAAGTTGTGCATGATCCCTAAAATTCCCCATCAGCATCATCTCCCCCAAAATAAAAGCAACTCACGTATCAACAACCACCTCCCTCGCCCCACCCCCATACTTCCTCACAAGCAAACAATTCAACATCACCGCCTCCAACCCCTTCATCGCACCAACACTCTCCGCAAACCGCCAATTAATAGGGATACACGGCCTATCCGTACCCACAAACGTCACATTTCCTCCATACTCCAGTGCTTCGGGCGGTAAATTCTTGGCTACTAGTGGATTCTTTAATATGCCCTCGATGAAGACTTTGCGAGTTTCTGTGGGGATGGAGTATTTTGAGGGATCTAGCTCTATGGTGGGGAGAGAGGGGGAGGCGGGGTTTAGACTTTCCATTTTTGCGACGATGGGGTGGTGGTGTGGTTGAGATGGAAGGGAGGGGTTATGAGGAGGATTGAGTTCGTGGTAGGGAATCGAAGAGGTAACTGGTGTTCAGCCCTATGATATCTAGTCAACCTTGATGGTGGAATGCTTCCGAGGTTGCGATTAGTCAACGTAGGCTGACCCCATGTTTCCCCACACAAGCTGGTTTGGGACAGCTCCTCGTGGTGTCGTGATGTTCGGTTATTCAAGTCCGCCCCACTTTTTGCTGGTGTCGGAGTTAAGGGGGTAGCAAAAGGTTGCAAGGTACTTTCATATTTTTCTCTTGAGATCGCTCAGGACTCTCGTGGTTTCTTTTTGTACCTGTATGTACGGCTGAAAGTTTGTGCATAATGAGTGAATCAATACAAGGTATTTAAAGTCATCCAAACCTTACCTACTGGTAAGTTATACACCAGAGCGCACGGAATAGCGAGTACTACTTTACATTTCTATCACCTCTAATACAGTCAACGCATCTTGACATTCAAAGCGCTTGAAAAAGGGGCTGAGGCTAGGAATCCGTCATGATCAAAGCTCATTCACTATGCAAAAGTTTTGGGGCGCTTGTTCCGCATGACCTGCTATACAACCATAGCCGACACTTCAAAACTGTTCGAAATACGACATCAACTATATCCTGAAATCCTTTCTCCGCATATCTCGAAATTACGTTGATTCAGATCCTTCGACGCTGATCAAAAGAAAGTTAAAACATTTGGTTTCTAAATCCAATACAGACGACAAGATGTGTTTCTGGAACCGGGTCGTGTACGATTGCCACGAGCATCTGAATTTCAAGGAAAAATGTCCAAATCTCGAGCATCGAATCCGGGAGTACATGAAAAGCGCAAATCAAGCAGCCGACTCCAAAGCAACCAGCCCCGAAGGTGGCGCAGAACCAAGCTGTGCGTGGAAAATCTTCCTTCTTGAGAATTGGTCAGTGCAGGAAGGCGGTCTTTGTTCTTGCTGCCAGCCGGAAGCAACTCCTGTCAAAGAGTTCTGGTGCGAGCCCACAGGAACCGAGGCAGGTGAAGCAAGAGATGTGTGCACCTGGTCCGATCATTTTAATTTCGACACCGCAATTCAAGTCCTCGAGCCGGCTTCTCACGCTGGAGAGCTTTGCTGGCTTGTAGATCATCCCCCAGACCAAGAGCTTAAAACTCAGGGGTCGCCTCCCGGAGGCTATGTTTGGTTTTTGACGGGAGAAGATCGAGGCAGGAAACGATACAGGAATGTGTCAGGCCACTATACACATGTTCTCACCAATAGGGATTTGCATGGCGAATATTACAATCAAAAACGAAAAGGAAATAACCCGCAAGTAGAATATCCAAATCCCAATTGGGATGGCAAAACCAATAATATCCGACAGGATAATGAGAATGAGAAGCTACTGGATCAAATTGAAGAAGAAGCAGAATAATCTCGCCACTCCGGCTGATTTCGCGCCAAGTTTTCTCAGGTTGTTATTGCTCCCCGAACGAGGAGAGCCACCCCTTTTGATGTCACTTCGCCACTCGTTTGTTGGAGCACCTTTTATTCTGTTAGCTTGCACTGCCAGAGAGGAATGGCTTGGAGGTATTCACGTGGACGACGTAAGATAGGTGATAGACCACAGATTTTTGCTGGAATTTCAAGCTTTTAACCTGCCTGCAAAAGACCTCTTTCCCGTGCAGCTAACTTTATCTGCATTTTTTGAATAGTTGTCCGCTTTCAAACGGGCTATCGAGAAAGTGCATCTACTGTACGGTATCAGTTTCGGAAAGTATTCGTTTTTGTCAAAGAACAGGGATATGCCAGGTGAGATCTTGGGAGGAATAGAACTCCTTACTAAGAGATTTTGGACTCGAGGAAGTCTCCCGAGCTAAGGGTACGGGCCAAGCACTAGCAGCCCTAAGCGAAGTCAATCCAAACCCCTTACATACAACCAAAGCTTAAGTAAATTCTTGGCTGACCCCGCGAAAATCGCAAGGGGGCTAGCTACAAAGCATATCCCCACCTCTATTACGTCGACCTGCCTCCGCCACAATATCAGAAAGTTAAATTCCTGCAAAGTCAGGTGACCAACTTCCCAAAATGTGTTTAGACTAAAGTCTCCACAAAATTTCTGGTAGTACCAATGATTCTGTATCATCATCAAGGCCAGCTAGGAAGCGACTTAGACCCATTTGGGCTACACAGCTTGCGCGAACTCCAAGAGTAGGTATGCCGCGCGTTCATAATCGAGTAGGTAGAAACAAGGTTTTAGCCGTCACGCGTACATCTTCAAAGCCACCTGATCGCTCGTATCATCCATTGCCATAAACTTTGCGCATCTGAATTTCTCTTCTTGAGATGCTAGTTTTAGAATGATCTGCATCATATCATACTATAAGTAAACATAATTTCAGTGGCACATGACCTAAGCGAGTCCTGGAGGAGGGGACTTCTTCCCTCGACCCCATGTCTGTAGAACTCTTCAAAGACGACGCAATCTGCACCGGCAACTACATCATTAAGAGATTTCTGTGTCCTATTTTTATGACGGCAATTCAGCTTCCGTTTTTATTTTGAAATCAAAGATCACCCAGAAGAGCCAAGACACGCGCATACGTACCCACAACTTGAAGCCTCTCAAGCATTCTGACACATGAAATACAAGGTAACTGAATGAAAGAAGAGAGAATTTAAGAGAAGTGGCTATCGAGCTCCGTAATGAAGGCAAATAACTATCACTGGCGACACACCCACTTTGGGAACAACACTGTAAGGAGACGGCTGGTTTGATTGACTTAAGTTTCGCCATATTTCCCACCTAGCGACGAAATATTGACGAAAATAATGACTTCCAAATCACTTTCTATCATCAAAAGCTCAAAAACATTCAAGAAGCTAGTGTCAAACAATCTTCACCTGTTTTCAACGGCTTTGAAAGAACCTTCGCACTGTAATTCTTGAACTGAGTTGAGAAAGTTTACAATTGTAATTACGGTATGTCAGGAACAAAAGGATTCTACCATACTAGCCTCAGCCACTCCCTTCAGCCGCGCGCCGTTATGGCTGTGGAGGGAAAACTCAAGTCATTCTCAAAAACTAAGCCTGCCAATGCTTTGTAGTGAGCTTAGTTATCTCGGTCTATGCAGTACGTCATCTGTTGGAAACGGGATTATCTTCCTGGTGATATTCACATTGTCGTAGGACTTCACAAGAATTCCGGACCGCATTCTTGAGAGCACTTGTCAGTGGGCGGGGCTCTAGCTCACAAACTAAGCTTCTGTAATGCTTGGTTACCTACGTGTCGAGTGTTGGCATTAATCATGTCAGGTCAAGTGGAATGTATCAAGATGCAGAATTTGGTTCTGGGTCAGAAGTGTTACTGTATATAATAGACGTCCCGTCCCTTCTCCACACTACTGTACAAACTCCTCACTTCCAGCTTTCTTAGCAACTTCTATTTTCTCAACATTCTCATCACCTTGACAACCACTTCCCAAGAAATCAGTTTCCCTAACGACTTCTACGAAATGCTCCCTCAGTTTCTGGTGACCGGCTTGTTGATGGGCCTCATTTTTGGCCTGCCTACACCCGATGAAGATGATCGTCCCGGTAGAGGAGATCGCCCCCCACCACCTCCTTTAGTAGACGGTATGAACCTCTTTTTCTTTCCACCTTTCCATGATTTCAGCTTCAGACGGGAAAATAGGGTGAATCTCGCTAACCCTGCTCTGTTGCAAAGGCGAGCCATGGCATCGCCCTACAAAAAGTCCTCCTCGTAAGTTATGCCCTTCTTTAGTGCTTCATTCTCCCTCATACCAATTCCGCTTTCGAAAAAAAAAAGCGAATAACAATTTAATAAAGTATACCCACCGGGACCTCTATGCACTCCCCCTCCCCCTCCAGCCTATGTTACCCCACTGGCCGCCGGCGCCCCCATACCCACTCGCACCCCGAGACCCTCTCGCACCCCGCTTGTTCCCTTCACAGGCACTGCCTCTCCCCGTCCTCGACCCACCGCTCCTTGGTTTCTACCTTGGTTTAAAGACGACGATCTCGCCAACGAAGCTGTCAAAGCCAACAAAGAGCTGGTGGACGATATTCTTGAAGATTATGGTATCGACAGGCCCGGCAGGGATTAAATCAAAGAGAGGCGCGCGGTGGATAACGGCGAATAGCGCGCCACTCCGTGGGAACTGTGGAAGGAGTAATTTGGCGACTGGGCTGATCGCTATGAAGACTTCGATGGGGATGCTCTCAAGAGCTACAAAGAGCATAATGATGAAACCATTGACCATTATCGTTGGGATGATTAGGACGTAATAAGCTGCGGGAGACCATACAATCTCCGATGAACACTTGAGGGGAAGGAAAGAGAACTAGGGAGAAACATTCACTTGGGAGATACTGTATGAGAATTTGTGCAACTTGCATACGGATATATGCCACTCATTAATAGTCTTTGATTTGAACGATAGGTTTACTGTAATACAAACATGTTTGTTGATTTCGAACTGGGGTTTTGTTTAAAGTGCCACACCTCTTCCAGACTTCCAATAACTTGTGTTTTCTCTATCTCCTCAAAGTATTAATTACTATTGGTATGTGCGGAAGCAATGATTCCTTTGCGGGAGTGGGAATTCTCCTGAGAGCTAAATGCGAACAAGGTTGCCAGCATTTGGGTTCTCAGTGTCACGTGATCAACCCCCTTATGTAGCTCGGGAGCGTGCGCTACCGTGCCCAATGCAAAGCCAACAGCTATACTAAGATTCAGACTTTTTCAGCTTCCCATTAAAATTGGCCATCAGCATATTTCTCATCGTTTTGGCACTACATCTCCCTTCCGATTCGGTTTGTTTATTGACAGGGAACTTTGGCGGAACTTTCTCCCCGTCAATAAGAGCCTCGCTTATGAAACATGTTTGCACACTTTGGCCGCGGCTATCTAGATTACTAGGGTTACCCCATATAAATTAGATAGCCCCGCCTATGATGCGCATTACGTATGCCGCTGCATTTGAAGCTATTCGCATCTACACAAATTTAGGTTTCATATAATTCAAAGAGTATACCGGTTCCGTCAGGTCAGAGGCTAGAAAGGATGCAATAACTTCTTATAGTTATATTACGGGATCTATTAGCCGAACGCTAAACTAGTATGTAGCCCGTACACAGAGCCGCCGCAGACTATTTAGGCCTTCGCTAGCCCTGATCAGCCCTCTTCTCTCTTTAGTAGTCAACTTCTTAATTAATCGATAATTCTACTTAACCCTCGATACCTTGACAAGTTACTGGCGGAGCTCAGATGTTTATGTATTTATATGAGGATAAATTGGGAGAGACATATTAGCGTAGCGCCGGCGACAATAGCGACGGCGAGATAGGGTGGTGGCGGTAGTGGCGGCGAGGTGCTTACAATAATTCTGGGTGCGCGACGGCTAAAGATTAGAGTTTACATTAAGCTACTTAGGGTTAGGGCTGGTAATATCTGGATTATTAGGCGAACGCTAGCAAGTTTGATAAGTTAGGGACAGGGAGAAAGTTCCGCCAAAGTTCCCTGTCAATAGACAAACCGCTTCCGATTCAACGCAAAGTTAGTGAGTTATGATGATTCACAACAACATTAACGCCCGCATGAATAAATGCACATTAGCCGAGTTTCGAGCAATCGCATCGTCAACTATGAAATTATTCAGTCTCGCTCAAACTTCACGGTATAAATACCTCCCATTATCCCCAATCTTTCTTTACTACAGTATTATCAACCGCTAGCGAGCCTCAGTCATCAAAGCAGAAACTTCGCAATAAAACTTCAACATCAAAGCTTTCGGTGGAGAATAATTCTTTTTCGGCATTTCATCCAAACGGAACGAAGTTTTACTTTCTTGAATTCGGTGCAACGCAAGTCTCGTTAAAAATACAAGATCAAACCACAACCAGGACGAAGAATCGAAGATCTTCTCCATAAGATTCAATAGCACATTGCACTATACCATCCGTACAACGATGTGCTTCATCGCTATTGACCGATATACTCGCTGCGCCCATGATCACCTCAAACTCAAAATACCATGCTGCAAAGGTGCCTACGAACTTCTCGGATTCCTGAAGCAAACAGGAAATCCCAGCACCGTACAAAATCACTGCGGAGAGCCAATATATCCCAAGGCGCTTTTCAAAGTCAAGAATCATCCAGAGCCTTGCAGTGAATGCGACAAAACGGAATCGAAGCTATTAGGTCTCTACGAATGGATTGAAGGTTCTGTGGAGAGGAAGCTCTTGGATTTGGGATTCTTGTCGAACTGGGAGATAAAGCGGGATGCAAGGAAGCCGATTGAGCAGAGAGTCGCTGGATATAAACACTAGGGTTTCCGTGCTCGGAATGGTTCAGATGACAGGCACAACAGCGTCGATGCGAAGTTCTCTACTGTTGCTGCATCTGTCGGCACCGCAAATGTAAAAGTAAGAGGTGTTGAAGGATGGGTCCCGGGTCTGTGAGACCTCTGTGCGGAGGAACTTGAGTGACGAGGGCAAGGTAATAGAATTATTGGGAGTTGGGATGCCAGATGGAGGAGATGACGGAGAGAAGATTGTAGGGGAAGAATAGAAGTGCGAGTTGGAGTGAAGTGAAGTAGCTGTGCTAGAAGCAGAGGATTTCTAGGTGTTTAAATATTGTTTAGACTTGGCAGCTTCAGATTTATTTTTCATCATACTGTAGATCGCTTTACAAGTTGATACAAAAATCCAAACGGAAACTTCCAATGAATCCTGCTGAATTTGGCGAGAAAAGGGGGGTGGTCATGTGATCTCAAATAGTCGCACACCAACGCTTGAGATTCTGGGAAAAGCTCGCTCCTTGGATGATTACTACTGTGTTTCATTGTCCAATTTGTCCCATAGCTCCGGAACCATTCCCACTGATCTATTTCCTCCTTCCGCTACCCACACGGCCGCTCATTCCTTCTTCTTAGGCTCCCCCAAAACTCCACCCATATCCATGCCATCATCATACATATCATACCACGGCCCCTGCCTCACATCACGATCAGCAGTCGGCAAAAAGAACATGCCGCCCTCGCCTTCGGCCAGTAGTTCATCAGTAATCAAATGATGTTTTCCCTGGCAATGGTACCCTTCCTTCACGCGATCCCACTTGAAACTACACGGACAAACACCAGCTAGCCCGATTTGCTCACGAGCCAATCGTCCTGCATGCTTTGTTCTTCGGCGCTCATGCTGTTGTAGGATGTCTGCTTCTCGGCCGAAACCGAGTCGTTGGGGGTTCGAAAGAGAGGTTTCCTGCCGGAAGATTTTAGAGAAAGAGGGTTTCCTGAGCTTGAGGAGATGGGCGGTTGGTGTTGGTTGTGGTGTTTGTATTCTCTCTCTTGTCCTCTAGTTACATTCGATGGATATTCGACTTTTGCTGGTGTGCGTGCTGGTTCTTCCTGGATTATCACCCCGTGCAAGTCGAATTGTCGTAGTCTGGCAGGTGAGAGGGGTTTGACATCAGAGAGTGTAAGGCGGTGGCCAACGGAGCTTTCGGAATCGTTGAAGTCTCCGAGCCTAGACGCAATACCGGTCATCGTGCTGCGAAAAGACTGAAAAGTTGGCGAAATTGCATGACGCTTGACGAGGGCGTTCTCAAACTCATCGTCATCTCCGAAAGAGGAATTTTCTTCCTTCAAGTTCCCATCTTCCTTACTCGCCATTCCCTTGGAATCATAAACAGTAGCGGACTTCCCAGCCATCGCAAGCTTTTGAGCCGTTGTCAGACCGTCGGAGTGAGAGAGCCGAACCCATTCGGAAGCCTGTGAACTTATACTAGCAGCAGTGTTGGAGCTCGGTGCGTTGAATGACTTTTTCACCACCAGGGGCGAGCTGGTGGATTCTTGTTTCGGGTTTTGCCCATGGTCTGAATTCCCGTAACAGTCAGCTTCACTTCATTCATTGCAGAGCCTTTTGAATCTTGTATTCTTACCCATGATGTTGAGATTGTGTACTGCCTTTCCTTTGCTCTTGGTTTTGGGCTGTAGTTTGCGTTTGTGTTTGGTTGTGGGGAAGTGAGTGACGGGTTGAGAACTCGGGAGGCTATCTCTTATTATTTATCCAAGAGCCAGCTACTCAGAAGCGGTCAGAGATTTCTAGTATTTGTTCCAGTTGATTGAAAAGAAGCTTCTCGCGAGCTATCGCTGAAACTTCTAGTTTGCAAGGAGAAAGGCATGCATGGAAGGAGAATGGATAGTTGTGCACGCCACTAGAAGAATCATTAATTGCATCACATAAAACAGAACAAAAGATTGTACTGCACAACCAGAACATTGTGTATAAAATCACATCATAGGTTTGTTCACATCACATAAAAAAATTGTTATTCAAAGAAAAAAATAATACATTGTTTCGAAGTAAAGTTGCTTACCGTACTGGATCTACCACCATCACTTACCGATCAAACACCTTTCCCCCCTACAAACCCCTAACTCCATCGCCACGAACCGGAATCTTATCAGGCTTAACTGGCATCTGCATACCAAGCCTCAGATCCTTCACTTTCTTCCACTTTATAAGGCGTCGGCGTCATAGGAACTGGCCCCAATGGTGCAACCAGAGGAGGAAGACCACGGGCTTTACGGTCGTTAGCTGCGCATTTCTTACAGAGCACTGGCCCGGTGTTAGCGCCGATCAGAGGAGGACGACCGCGGCGTGCGCGGCATTTTTTGCAGTTCAGAAGGTGACATTGCTTACAGGAGTGCTTACGTCTGATGAGGTCAATAAAGCGGACGTAGGGGGTCTTACCCATTGCATCGTCGTACCGTGTTGACGATGAACATGAGGAATGCGCCGAGGAGTAGCATCAAGATGACAAATAGGATCAGGGCGAGCGGGATCTCCCAGGACAACCAATATTTGTTACCAAAGAGCCCCGAGTCTGAGTCTGAACTAGAAGTTGCAGATGCAGATGTGGACGTGGTTGTCATTTCTCGTTGGATTTTTGTCACGAGAGTTGGGATTGCAATGACAGTATGGACGGGGTCCGTCCTGAGTGCGAAGATGTCCGACTTCATTGTGGGTGTGTTTTGCGTTGCTGTCTTGGGTTCTGGTCTTGAGTTCTGCTGTCTTGAGTTCCGAAGATAGTGGTGAGGAGGAAAAGAAAGAAGGGAAAGGTAGAAGAAGTTTGGGTTTATATGGAAAGTTTATAAGCCTGTTCATTTCCGAAAGTTGATTGTTGTTGCGAAAATGAAGTTGTCCGGCATTTTTTCTTTGTTGTTTTGGGAAATTCTCGCGCAGTCTCTCGCTTACCCCCTTTCCTCTTGGTGGGTGGCAACCAACTGTGTAACCAAAAATACTCCCCATAGATTTTGTAGGTTCCGATGAGCGTATTGTTAGCCGAAGAAAGAGAAGTTCTCGAGTTGGGAAAGGGGGGGGGGGGTAAAGATAGAATACGAGCAT
Source organism: Hymenotorrendiella dingleyae (assembly GCA_003988905.1). Taxonomy (NCBI): domain Eukaryota; kingdom Fungi; phylum Ascomycota; class Leotiomycetes; order Helotiales; family Helotiaceae; genus Hymenotorrendiella; species Hymenotorrendiella dingleyae. The sequence continues at coordinate 18,723 of QYAP01000710.1, forward strand.
CACTTAATTGCCGAGCGACAGATACAGCCTCCCCCAAACATGGCGCGACGTCCCGTCGCTGGGCTTAAGAAAACCATTCGCGAAATTGAGGCTATTCCGAACCCTTATTCCAGACAAAACCTTTTATTTTACCCCTGGCCTCCTGCCCTTTAACCTAGCTAAATAGATAAAACTGCCCGATAGCCTGCGGCTGCTATTAGGTTATTTAGACTTGAAAGAGAGGAATAGCTGAATAAAAGAATAATTAAAGGAAAGAATAGCTGAATGAATGAATGAATGAATGAATAGTTAAATGATTAAATGGAAGAATGGTTAAATGGCTAAATGAAATCTGATAGCCTACGGCTATTGCCAGATTACTTAGATTTAAAAGAGAGGAATAACTGAATAAAAGAATAGCTGAACGAATGAATGAATGATTAAATGAAAGAATGGTTAAATGAATAAATAGTTAAATGAATGAGTAAATGAATGATTAGTCTCTTGCCTCTTAGCTTAGTTAAATAGATAGAATTGCCTGATAGCTTACGGCTAGCAGATTATTTAGATAAATGAAAGAATAATCAAATGAATAAATGAATAAATGAATAAATGAATAAATGAATAAATGAATAAATGAATAAATGAATAAATGAATAAATGAATAAATGAATAAATGA
>QYAP01000072.1:0-145560 GCA_003988905.1 Hymenotorrendiella dingleyae
ATACTCTCCCTTTGGGTCGTAGGAGGCACTTGCGGTCGTAGTGGCCAGGAGCCAAACTTCCGTATCGATTTCCAGCACCGAACCAGGTGGTTCGGAGTCCGCGCGCCTACTGAAGGTAACGCAAACGAATACAGCTGGGTGAGCGTTGAACTCGTAAGTCCCCCCTTTTACTCAAGCGAGAAAGCGGAAGACCAAGTCGCCGACGTCTGCGCCATCCTCGCGAATAACTACCGTATCGCAGCAAACGACAAGAGCGCAGGTCTACATGTACATGTAGGCTTCGCGGCCGCCGGGATCAAGCCTAGGATTCTGGCGAATATGTTGGCGACGTTGTGGGTTTTCGAGGACGAGATTGAGTTGATTCACCCTAAGCATCGTAGAGGGGAGAGGAATGAGCATTGCGGAAGTTTGAGCACTTCTTCTGTTCTTGCGCAGGAATTAAGACAGGCCGAAGATTCCAATCCGTTGGAATCTGGTTTCAAGAAGATTCTTTCGCATAGGAACGACGAGGACGTTGAAGCCCTCGTAAAGCTATCTTCTCGCGCTGATGGGGCGCCTCGACTTGTCGCTTACAACCTCCAGAACCTCTCTCGTTCTGCTAACCCTGGCAATAGCAGCAAACGCACGGTTGAGTTCCGCCAGCACGCTGGAACGCTTGACCCTTCGCGTGTCCTCAACTGGATTCGATTCTGCGTTGGACTCTTGGAGTTCACCGAGGAGGTTAACGATGACCTGCTAGGCGCCTGGCTGAGGAGTCGCGTGGAAAGGAGTCTGCTTGCAGATGTGAAGACGGCGACACGGGATCAACAGGTATTCTGTGTATGTGACTTTTTGCGGGCTTTAGGAAATCCGAGGGAGGCTATATTTTATGGCAAATTTGTTAAAGAGAGGGGCGAGGAGTTTAAGGAGGCGGAGTTTGAGGAGGCGGTTGTTGATGACGATGAGAGGGTTGTTGACAATAGCAGTATGCAGTAACGTTGGAGATAAGGAGTCGGATAGGTGTGGTGGTGTCCATACTGCCACTACAGACGAAACTGATAAATGGAAAATGAGTAAGTAGTACCTAGGTACCTAGTCAGCCAGCTTTTACTCGATGAGTTTATACTTTTGGCCTAGAAATAAACAGAACAATCACCCCCACATGAAATTATAGACATCAAAAACTGTCAAATCAAATGCAAACATCATGCAACGCTATACAATTTTCAACTTAAAAGCAAAATGCAAGTCATGCGAACATATATTTAGAACACAGGCCTCACTCGAGACTCGAATAGACTACCTCTCGTCCCATGGCCACGCTCGCCCCCAAGTCACAAGAACAAAAAAGGTAAAAGCATCATCCTGTATCGAAGATTTGTGGTATTACTATTAACACATGAACAACAAAAGTCTCAATTCACCCCCCTCAGATTCTCAACTCTTTCCATGAAAAATCTCCTTCTCCCAGATTACCATTGCCCTTCCCTTCCACCCATGCCACTCTCCATGCTGTTCATGCAATGCGTCACTCTCACATACAGTACGTCTCTCTGTTCTCATGCTCATCTCATTTGATCTTTCACCCTGTCCATAGAACGCCGCGGCAATGAATGTAAAAGCAAAAGAGAAGCCAAAAAAAATATGGTGACAAAAGAGACGCAACGAAATACGACTGTACAGTGTAAAATTCTCCCAAGTCTCATGGTTGGCCGCCCCATTCTTAATCTCACAACGCCCGCTACCTATGTAAAGACATTTAAAGAAAAAACCTCCCTGATGTACATAAACAAATCAAATACTCTCTAACTTTTCTATGCCCTTGATAGTCAGGCCAAAATCCATGATCAAAATCTTTGGATCTTGTCCGGTACTGATTATACGTCGGTAATCTGATTTTGCACCTAGGACCCAACTCGAATGCCATTTGGGGAAATCGAGTAAAAGTCGGCCGCTCTCCATATCAAACACTTTGATATCTTGATCGTAACTTCCAGAGATCAATCTGCCACTGACAGAATCGATATGCAGTGAACGTACAAGATTATCGTGAGCCGCAATATTGTGTAAGCATTCTCCGGTATTGGCATCCCAAATTCGAATGAGCTTATCGTTTCCTGCTGATGCAATATATTTCCCGTCATCCGAAAATTGACTACAGGCCAAGCCCTTTGTGTGACCAGAAAATTCCCGGATATTCTTGCCGGTATCAAGGTTCCACAGCTTGACTCTAAAATCACCGCTGCAACTAACAATAGTGTTACCTCGCATTTGTACTGCATTGACCGGGCCGGCGTGTCCACGAAGTTGCTTCAACATAACACCCGTGGCTCGATCCCACACACAAATGCTAACATCTTTCGAGCATGTAACAATGTATTTCTCGTCAAATGCAAGATCTAATACCGCCGCTGTGTGATGTAGTAACCTCATGGTCGGCTCGTAGTTGTTCTTAATGTCGTAAACGATACACGTACCGTCGGATGAACCAGTAACCAAGATATTCTCGTCGTATTGTAAACACAGGATTGATTGGTTGTGATGAATTGGATAAGAGACAGCACGTGGCATAGACTGAGCCTGGCGACTTAGATTCGGCATTGTGGCATAGTGATGAGGTGACCCGTCCTCGCCAGTTGTAATTGCACTGCTTTGAACAATATCTGGGGGCCCAATGATCAGGTCGCAGGCATACGTCTTCATATTCCACACCCGGATGGTCTTATCGCGAGAACCGGTGATGATTTTGGTCCTAAAATTAACATTAGTCTTTGTCATTAATTGTTGTCCCCAAAGGCACTTACTCGTCAAATTGGACACAGTAAATGCTATCTGTATGGCCATTCAGATAAATCGGTTCTGCGGCTCCTTCCAACCAATTACGCTCTAGCTCCTGCTTGATACGGTAGATGTCCTTCCAGTCAGCATCCTTTCGAAATGGTGGTAACCCTAAGCCTGCACCCATCTGAATCGGCCGACTCATAGCATATGTCTTTGACTTTTCTCGAATAAAAGCCTCCCGCCAGATGTGTGACGAGTTCAAAATTCTCTGCCAATTCTTTGATACCCTAGCTGCTCTCGCCAGAACCGTATGATCAACTCGAGCAAGAATTTGTATTGCCAATTCGACAGGTAGGGCAGTTATAAAATCGACAGAGCTGATAGATGGGTCATGCTCGGATACAGTTTGTGTGGATTCGGTATCGACCGTTGTAAGGGCAATGCCAATGCCGCTTTCTCGATCCTCCAGCTGATTTGGCAGCAGAGAACGATTCCTCCCAAACAGTGCCTCGTTTTGGGCAGCAGCCGTTGCTCGAGCTGCTTCCCCTCCACTCCCACGAGGTATGACCGGAGGCGCCCCCCCATAACCCGGAATAGGCGACAGGATTTCGGAGGCATCAGTCGAGGGTTCTTCGTCAAAGCAAGCCGGTGCAAAGCATTTCGAATGCCTATTGAAACTGGCTGCTTGCCTCAATCGGTTCCATGTCGAAGCCGTCTGCGGTCTCTCCTCTACTGCAACCGACGCATGGGAGTGTCTTCGTTCCTTTCTCTTGATGGACAGGGACGCTCTTCTCATGAGTCCACGGAGCCCATTTTGTCGTTTCCCTTCCGCCGACTTCTCCATTCCCACTGCCTGGCCTCTATTTCCCATTGTCAACTTCTCAAAACCCGACGAGATGTCCACATCTCTTCCGAAAGGTAAAGATCGCTGTCGGTGCCGAAAACGTGAGGGAGGTGCCGCAGACCCTTTCTCCTCGAACATATCTGATGAGGACTCCAATGTACCCAACTCACTCGTCGATGTGCGCGAGCTATCGGCTGGAGCCCATTCAGAAATCGGGAAGACTCGAGTCATCGTGTTGGCGATACCGTGGCCCCGGGAGTCTGTGATAGCAGCTCGGAATGGCAGATTAAATCTTCGTAATCTTTTTCTCTTTTTGGGTAGGCGAGAACGACCGTTTAATGTGAGGAGTGGTACGTGAGTACAAGGAGTCTCAGTCTTCAGTCGGGGGACACGCGAGGATCGATCGATGGTAGGGAGTGCCGGTCGAGCGATGCCTCAGGGGAGTCGCAGGACGAGGACGAGGACGATGTAGGGACTTTCGTGTGGGCAGGAGGGAGGCTTGGTAAAAGACAGAAGCGAACGTTTCAGGAAAGGGAGAGCATTGATAAGGTGTAGTCCTAAGCAGGTACGAGCACAATAAAAAGAGAATGTGGGGGAAGATGTCGCGGGTCGCAAAGTGGCAGTTTTTGGCGTGGAGGAAGCGTTGACTTTAAAAGATGGAGAAGTGTTCTGGTTGCAAAACAAACGCCCCCCAAAAAAGACTGCTGGGACCACTCGCACCCTGGGGAAAGGAGCGAGGAGCGGTGCGAGACTGCATGAGCGTGCAGGCCCAGCAGCCCCAAGCGAAAAGCGGCCATCAAACTTGTCAGGGCCTATCACTACAGTACCTAGATAATAGTAGATGCTAGTCCCTCAATAATAGTCCAGGCCTTTGAGGCCTTTGCCCATTTTGGAATGGCAATGAAAATCCATTCTACTTACCCGTCATACTCCGTACCGGAGACTATTAAAATTTAACTTTATCTCCGTGCTGAGCACAAGGCAAGGAACTGTCCATGACATGAATTCAATAGCCCTCCTGCGGCGGAACCGTCGATTCATACCGAGTCCGGCGCTTTGCACAGAGCAACTGATACACATGCGAAGGTCAACCCCCAAACCCCCGGAGCTCGCTGCGCTCGAGTAAGTGAAGATATGTTTGTACCGACAATGCATATGGGGGTGAAGAGATGTCTGTGTCGAAATTGAAATTGAAATTGAAATTGAAATTAAAAATGTATTATGTAATCAGATATACTTCCGTATAGCATAGTTCTGAGCCAGCCTAAGTACTCGGCCTGCCCTTCCGAAGTCATTTTACTTTTCGCAGGCGCACTCCACGCGACAAGATAGGCCAGCCGGGCCTCACAAAAACAAGGCTGAGAGAAATCGGAAGCTAAAATCTGCCGTACAACCACCGGATTTTAGATGCGCAACCAGCGGTCCAGCTCATCTTGGGTTTTCTCTCGGGAATCCCGATCCGCCGACTTGGACGCCGAGCAAAGGGCTGATGCTGAGTCGTAATGAGAACTTCTTCGACTTGCAGGCTTATTATTCGCATAATTCCCCAGCTTTGGATGAGTAGTACCCGTCTTACTTACCTATCCGCAAGTACCCAAGTACTTTTCGAAAGTACCTGGGTACCTAGGTAGACCTGAAGATCAAATTATATAAACCAACCTTGGAGCTATTTCAGTAAGCTACAATCTGGATATCCCTCGGTTCTAGCCGGCAGCCGTAGTTGTCCGACGAAGGAGGGAAAGACACTCGAGTTAACAAGATTGAGTAAGCTAGTGACAGTGTGGCTAATGAATTCGGTTATGTAAGCAGCCAGGTGCAGCAGTGCCAGTACCGGTAGTGAGGATGTTGTCGGAAAGAATTCGAGGTGAGTTTCTGGGGGAGAGTGAATGTCATCCAGACAAACTGCTGGAGCTACTAGCGTGATTATTTTGTATCAGATATACAGAGCTAAAGTACTTACTCTTCTCTCCCTTTAGCTTTCCAATTTATCAAACACGACGTTTCAGCAAATCTCTTCCTAAATCGATGGTGGCTGCGTGGGAAAAGTTTTCGTGGGAAAAGTTTTGGAAACTGTTGGACGCGTGGGATATGGAAGAATAAGAGAGGATAGGGAGACGGGAGAAGAAGAATCGGATTGGGCAGATGATGGGGAAGGTATCGTGAGGACGGTGAGGTGCGCAGGAATCAACATCTCACTCGCAGCGATGCTCCAGGGCTCTTGTAAGCACCTGCTCACGTGTTGATAAGCGAGCTCCTCGGCTGCAGCGCCCCAATCCTGCCCCCCGGGGATCCATCACTCGCGGCCTCCTCGTGACGTCTGCTCTAACAGTACTACTCGACTCTTTGTCTTCAATCGGCCCTCCACGACTTCCTCTCAAGAAAGGAGACCTATGTGCCGACCTTCTTAAGCTCCTTCATCCTCTTTTGTACACAAAAAAGTTCTTCGCATCTCACGGATCTCATCATGTTTGATACATTCGCGCGACTCTTATCGTAAGTCTACCCCGCCATGCGTCTACAAGTCGTCTATTCCCCAATCGCAAACGGCGTCTCGAACTATCCAACTAGCACGACCGAGGTTTAAAGGGGAAGAAAGGAAAATACAGCAAATAATAGTAATACTGACATCTTATGCAGCTCGATTCCTACCTTCCTCTTCCCGGTCTTTGCCTCTTACAAAGCTCTCAAGACTTCGGACCCAGCACTACTTACACCATGGCTGATGTACTGGGTGGTATTGGCATGCGCATTGCTCTTTGAATCATGGGCGGGATTTATTCTATTCTGGTATGCCAACCCAAATGGAAGCTTCACCGGGAAATAGTTGTTGATTCATGATTTACTTAGGATTCCCTTCTATTCCTGGATTCGTTTAGGCTTCCTTCTATACCTCATTCTCCCACAGACCCAAGGCGCAAGAGTCCTCTACGAAAGCCATGTACACCCATTCCTTCGCGAGAATGAGCTCGCAATTGACGACTTTATATCATCGGCACACGATCGTGCGAAGGCTGCAGGCGTCACCTACCTCAAACAAGCCATCGAGTTCGTTAAACAGCAAGTCCTAGGTCTTCCTCCGAAAGAGCCGACGCCACCCGCGACACCGACTCCATACAGTTATACCCAGAGTCTCATGGCTCGATTCAACATTCCATCTGCTCGTCCTGCTGTTCCAGCTGGCGCAACTAGCACTGCAACCGACTTTTATTCGCTACTTGCGTCGGCTGTTAGTGCCGCCACAAGCCGAGACCCTGGCGCCGGTCAGGCTCAGGACCTTTCCAACTCGGGGACCTTGATCCCTCCTACAGTTTATGGAGAGGAACGGCTATCTTTCATTGCGGCGCAACGCGAGCGTCTTTCGATACTTCTCTCGGCGCTTGACAAGGAGGCCAGCACCTTACAGACCAGCCCACCTAGAATGAGACATGTTCCAAGCATGGGTCTTGATGGAAGTGGTAGCAGTGAAGAGGAATCAAATGATCGCCCCAAGAGCTCAGCAAGTGGTTTAAGTAGCCGAAAGAGCGAGGGCGATTTTGAAAAGATTGACGCCGAAAGCGGGACTGAAGAAGTTGAATCCAAGAAGAGACGACAGGCCAGTAGTGGGAGCTGGCTACCATGGAGCTGGGGTGCACAGGGTGCACAAACTGCACCGGTTGACACGCCCATGAGTGATACTGCCCCTGAAGAAGGCACGGGAAAGAGCTCAGGCTTGGAGTATTGATGACACGAGTAACTTGAATTATTATGCGGTTTTTATCACGGTGTTTTTTCCTGGCAGGGGTGTCAGATTGCGGATGGGTATAGCCTCGCGGCTGGTTCTTTTCAACTGGAATAGAGGGTGATACGCGTTAGCTGGGGTTGAAAACCCATGGGTTTTAGGCCCGCGACCTTCATTATGCGAATATATTTTCTCGGACTGAGATATTTCTGGGGTGTTTTTGCGCTGTAATTTGCATGAAAAGCCCATTTGAATGTGAGTCCTTGCTTTCATGTTTTCCTCTTTGGACTCTCGATCTTTCGCAACTATAGAGCTCTTACATGGCCAAAATTTAGTCCTTTTCGGAATGCTCTATCTCATTGCCTGGTTTCTTTACTGAGGTCCAATAGCCGCGGAAACTCATGATGACTCTTTTCCATAGATGGTACCCAGTGGATCATTGCGCATACTTTTGATTTTCCCACGGCCTTCTTTCATTCAAGTTTGAATTGGTGTTAGAGTCAAGTAATGCTGTTCTTTAAGACTCGAAAATTGCGAGAAGCGGAATTTTGATTTTTATTCTCGGTTCATTGCCCTGGGATTACTTGATTTGCGAATTACGCGGGCTTGCATTGGTATTTCTACTTTGGCTTTTCAATTGAGATTATTTGTATTTACTTTTGATTCGGGACTTCAAGGGTTTTTATATCTATATATGATAGTTTGCATATCCCTCGTACATGACAACAATTAAATTCGTATATAGATATATTTGTCCATTATCATCCTTGAAGACCTTGTCCCAAATACTTCTACGCGCGCACCAAATAATGCTTCCCTTTCATCCTACACGACTGATAGTACCCTCGAATTAGAGTCCACGCCGCCTCCGAACTAGGAAATAATGAATGCGAAGCTGAGAAACGGATAAGGAAACACTAGAGGTAGGTTTTTTGTTTGCTTGTGGAATGGAAATCTTGGGATATTGGGGATAACCTCGAAGGTAATAACTTATATCTCGATTGTAAGGATGGCCCTTTCGCTACAAAGGAAATCCTTACAGCGAGAATTACTGGATTGCACTGTAGCGAATATCCAATCCGATTCCGAAATCCTTATCGTTCAATTTGTAGGAGGCTCAGAGCCATTCAAGTTTCGGTGAGCGATTCCATATTGACGTGCCTATCAAACCCCACTCCATCCATCATTCCCGTAATGTATTAGTTATAATCAATTTACTGCTAATGGAGCTTTTTAAATCGTTTGTGGCCGGCTGCCTATTTCGGTCATCTGGAACGTTTCAAATTGCGTGGGAAGACTTCGATGACTTCCAATTTCCAGGCTTTCCCGGCTATAGCGAGTCCGCAATTCTTCCTCGGGTGTTGAAGAGTAATCAGAGGTTCGTCCACTCTGAGATTTTCGCTCCGTAACATAATCCCTCGCTCTTTCCATACCTTTCTTCCAGTCGAGTCCCAACATCCACCAGATCAAGAAGACCAATGCCGTGCAGGGTAAAGTGAAGGCCCAATATACCCAAAAATGCGAACCAATTATGTTCTCTTCTTGCCACTGCAACATCGGGATTGCGAAAAGCGCTGCGAGAAATGTTGCAGGTAGAAACATCATCGTCATGATGGCGATAGTTTTCATGGACGAGCTGTCGTTCTTAGCTGCGATTGCTATCTCTGTGCTTGTACGTGCGTCCTCGCGAGCTAGAAGATTGAATATCTATAAGAGTCAGAATATGCGCCAAAGCTGGCGTTGAAGCAAAACTTACAACGGTCTGCTGAGAGCTAGCTCGTTCTTTGGCGAAGGAGACCAGACTATCAAACGAGTCCAGTTCGGCACGCAACAACCGAGAAGCTTCTTTGATCTTGCTTTCACTGGGTAGGGGAGTTCCTGCTCCGGCTTGAGACGATGAAATTATCTCATCAAATATTCTCTTCGCAATAGTCGAATTCATGGCGAAACCCGCAAGTCTCACCAGGATTTCGCCAGTTTCTCTTGACGAGTTTGCCAGATTATCCGTATCCACAGGCACAAGCGTGCTGAATCCGTGGCCCGTCACTGATTCAACTCTGCCTATCTGGTCCATTACCTTTTCGATCTTGAGCTCGAGTGCTGATATATGATAGATGCCAAAACAGAAGGGTAGGAAGTGTGAGTTATCGGCCAAAGTCTTGTGTCGGTCAAGAACTTCAGTAAATTCAAACCACGTCCTGTCCAAAATTATAGAGGCAAGCGTTCCATCCACGAAAATAGCATTCGTGGCCAGAGTAGTGCTTGAATAACACCATACAATGGCGAAGTACCCTGTCCGGATACAGAACGAAGATGTTGTGTCTAATGTTGGCGTTTGAAAGAAGCCGTGTATATTGCGGCGAAATGTATCTAGCCAATAGGTATCCAGACCAAGCCGTACGAAAAGGTCCAGCAAAACTTCTTCCCTCATTGCTATAGTTTTTTCTTTTTCTGAATTTCTGTGAATTCGAGCAACTCTAAGTGAGGCTGTTGGAATCTCGCCTTCGTGGCTACCAGGCTGGCGAGTCATCTCTGCCGCGAGAACTTGAGGCAAGGCAGAATCTTTTGTGAGTATTGCTTCATTGTTGAACTGGCGGACCGTGATAAGACTGAGGGGCCTTGGAGCTTGCAATGGAGATAAATGTGCACGATTTTGCCATCCTTTGAAGTCGATGAGTGCTTGCTCTCGAAGACCCTCCATTGGGAATGGAAAAGTATGGATTAGAAGAGAAGCTTCACGTTCTCAAGTCGAATTAGACGTCACAATACAGTGAAACAAGGTTATTTGAGCTACTGGCAACTGAGAGTGGTGAGCGTGTGTTAAGTTGGTAGGAATTATGAGGCTAGTTGAGGGGTCGAAGAATTTTAGAAGTGCCTAGGTAGGTAGGTAGGCTGACTAATAGTTGCATGAACACAGTCAATTCGACATGACAGGGTATTTCCAGTCTTCGTGCAAAGTATAAGAGTTGAAAGGGAATAAAAAGAAGCAAGTGATCCTCGCCGATAGTCCAAATACGATGGTCAATTGATCATACATTGGTCTCTCGCCCGTTACCTTGAAATTTGAAATATTGTAACGTATTTTCGATTCCCATGCAATCCATGGAACCTATTGACAAGCGACCCTTCAGATCCATCTTGAATCTCGTTGATCAGATAATCGAACGGAAATAAAGCAATGATCTAAGAACTTAAAGAGAAAAGAGCAACCCAAACATCCATACACCTAACCCCCTCGACACCCCCCTCGACCCCCTCCGTCGCATACAAAACAGAATCAGCCATAGCATTAACAACGCTCTTCTCAGCCTCAGAAACCCCATCCACACCCTTCAACAGCGTCCCCTTTTCTCTCTTACCAAGAACAAACTTGACTTCCCAAAATCCATCTTTCATTCCAGCGTTCGTCTCAAAGACAGCCGATTTTACGGGCTGAAAATGTTGGGAAATGAGATGTGACGTGATTTGGCCAGGAGAAAGTACGGTACGTATGTTACCTGTGCTTTCTACAGTTCTTTTACTCTCTAAGGTACTGAGGAGAAGAGCGGCTAGGATGTGAGGGTAGGATGCTGGGTGGCGGGATTCGAGTGACCATTCTGCGATGCAGAGTTTTGTTGGATCGGGAGATGATAGGAGTTTTAGTGCGGTGACGAGTTCTGGGAGTGTGGATGGCGAGGCAAAGTACCAGATGCAGTGCGAGAGAACGATGTAGTCGTATGGAGGACCCTTGTAGTTGCGTATGTAGGTGATTGGATCGGCGTTGTGGAAGGCTATGTGAGGGCCCAGGGGTGAGGAGAGGATGTGGGATTGTGCTTGGGAGAGGGTCATCGGGGAGCCTATGTTGTGTTAGTGGGATTGAGAACGAGAGACAAACGAGGAAGAAGGTAGGCTAAAGAAATGTCATGGAATAGCGACTTATTGATCTTGTAGTAGACAGACCGTGAAAAGAGCAAAATATCATTCAGAACCCATTGCCGAAGAAATATCTCAGCATCAAAATTCAAAGATTACACACTTTCAAAGTAGGTAATGATTGAGAGATAAAGAATAACGAAATATCTTACCATAATCAGGATCCCCCGGATCAACAGCATCAACCCAACCCCCCTCCCCAACCCTCTCCGCCAAAACCACCGTCGTATCCCCCTGTCCGCATCCAATCTCCAGAACCCTTGCTCCCTCCTCTATCCCCCAGTAATCAACAAGCATCACTCGATGCTCCATTTGCGACATGAGACTCGGTGAGCTCTCTTTTTCGTTTCCGGCTGGTCGAGTTTCGAGGAAGTGTTGAGCGAGATGCTCGATTTTTGAGGATGGCATTTGGAGGTGTAAAGACGGTGGAATTGATGAAATGTGTTTTGGAAATGGGGATGGATAAATGATGTCCAAGAGAGTTGAGTGAATAATTTGGTGTGAGGGATTTTGAAGACTTGTAGTTGAAATAGGCTCAGACGCCTTCAAAAAGCACTTGTTTATACCCATCCTCCTAGTTCCATCCCCCTACATCCGAAGACATGACTCTTATTTGCTAGTGCCTCTCTCGGACGATAAACGAAAAAGAAATTTCGAAAAGCTGAAATTTTTTGATGTCCCCTTTTAGGAAAGCTGTACGCTGCATAACACGAGCGACTCACTTGAGTTACCGTAAGTGACTCACTAAGCAGAAATGTTACCCGTTATGCATGTGAGATTTTAGTCTCCGGCGCTAATACATTGCTTGGCTTGCGAGAGGTGTGAATTTCATTCCATCAAACCGCCCTCAGAAAATCGAGCAATTATAGACCTTGCCCGTAGAGTTTCGTCTTTTACCTTCGGTCATCCTTAAAGTACTCTTTTCAGGTTGTTGGACACAAAGTAGGGTGGGTATTGAGCTCTGCGGATCAATTAACATGTTACTTGAAGAAATTCCGAATTGATAGGATACCAATGAATGATATGTAATGAAAAAACTGAACATTGCACCGAATATTCTTGCAATTGGCTCACTTCAACCTCATTTTGGCTTTGGGCTTTAAAGGTCGAAAGGTAAACGCGTGACTTACTGTATGTATACTGCGGCCCCACCCCGCACTTTCTCATGCATCCTCAAGGAACCACGAACAACAACCTCGACCAACTCCGATAAACCAAGTCGTAGATATGTCTCACCTACAAGCCAAAGCCATCGCTATCCCCGAAATTCTCACACACAAATCCTCTCCCAGCTCGATCCCAAAGATCTCCTCGTGAATGCAAACCGTGTATCACAAGCATGGCACGCGCTCATCACGACCTCTCCAACCCTCCAACAAAAGCTATTCTTTGCGCCCATCCCAACCATTCGCCAAAGCCTTCAGGATGAAGAGCCAATGTACAATCCTCTCTTACTGAAAGCCTTCCCCGACTACTTTGAGGTAAAAGAAGAAGGATGGAAACTCATCTTGCCTCCGAGTTTGAAAGCATATGGATGGAATTTCAGGGCTGGGAGAGAAGAATTTGCTTTCAAGGAAGCGAGTTGGCGGCGGATGCTTCCCGTCATGCCTTTCCCAACTTACGCCAGCGTCAAAATAGCACTGATAAGACACTTCAGAGCAGTCCGCGATGGTGAGGGGTTGGTGAGGATTAAGGAAGTCGAGGGCGGCAGCGCGGCAGTATGCAGAATGGGATTCTGGCACGACCTGATAGCGCAATGGATTTCGATAGATAATCGGGAGGAGCGTGATTGGGAAATCGACTATCTCGAGGGTTGTTTGAAGATCCATTTCTTGGGCGGTGGTTGGAGACGGTATATGAACAGCATCGCGACATAGACTGGGGTGCTAAAGCTTCTTAGCGTTGATCCTCGTTGCACCAGCTAAGGCAGAAACTCGAATATCAAGGCTCTACAAAGCCCTAAATGAAAGAGCGTGATACGGCGCCGAATATTCCTAATGTTCAGAATATTCAAGACAGGTGTGCGAACATATTAAAAAGAAAAACAAATCCCAACTTGAAATACCCACTCACGATCATCACACGCCTCATCCATATCCCTAGATCTCGCAAGTCTGCATCGTGTTTTCTTTATGAGTAGTTGGCACTAACGTACAATCAACTGTAAAAGTGGAGGTGAGCCAGCGTTCAGCCGAAAGGAATAATGCAAACTACTAGGCACGAATTGCTCGGAAAGCCAAAGGAAAAGGAAGATCAGAGGCACTTGCCACTGAGCGAATGATAGGTTTTTGATGTAGCCCACAAGGATACTCGACTTGACTTTGAATGATATAGAATAAGACGCCGAAATATGTCAAACTGGTCTCGATAGGTTGCATTCGACCCGAAGAACTGAAATTGACAGGGCATGACTTGGACTTAGTCCTAAAAGCTTCCTTCAACGTTCGAAAATGTTGCTTTCATGCGTACTGAAATATTTTAGCCACTTGGCATCCAGGCCTTAAATTTTATATCCTTGAATATTGGTGATGGTCTTTTAACTTGACTTCGAGTTTTGGGCGTCTTTGCCATTTCGACGGGAACACTGGCCTTGTGGTCAAGCCGATAGACAGTGATGAAGTTTCCACATCGATGTGTAAAAAGTGTGATGGTATGGTCAACCAACTGATACAGCTCCCCAATCTCTAGTTATGCTATACACATCGGATCTTCAATCCGTGCCTCCGTCGCCCAAGCGTCCAGTCCCCTTCTATACCGCCTGTTCCGCTAGTGGTGTGCGTCTTCCTCCTCAGGCTCCTCCTCAAACCAGCTGAACTCGTCACTCGCGGCACCTTCCTCGGCCTGTCCCTCAATCTCAACAGCGGATGTCTCGTATGCCTTCAACTCTTGCGCGATGTCTGCCTCCTCGGGAGACTGTGGTGCTTTTGGTGGTGCAAAGTTCTGGACGTGTCCTTCTGAGTCGGTGGCCTTGATGGCGGGGGTCTTGTAGGCTTTCAGTTCCTTGAGGTAGAGGTCTTGGACGAAGTCGGCTGATGATAATGTTAGTAGGGCTCGTGAAGCTGCCGGAGAACATCGGGATGCAGATAGGAGCAATGTGGATCTCGCAGATATGCTGAAATACGCAATTGATCATAGACTGCCAGAATGGTAACACGAACCTTGACGAACGGCTGTTGGGGTGATGAAGGTGCGCCTTGCAATGGTGCCGGTAGCTTGCTGTCTTGCGACGCGGGCGATCGAGGAACGCTGCAATGGTTAGCAATGTGGTTGAGGAAGCTGAAGATACTACCTACCGATACTCTGAGGGTGTGGGAGAACATGATGACAGATGTGGGAGGTCAATTGGGAAATGTGAGGCCGTTGATGGGGCTCGGGTTCTCGATTTGCAGAACGACGAGGAACTTGACGATGCACGTGATTTATTTGTTGGGGCCTTGTTTTGTGCCTGACGATCCTGGTTCGGACCTCACTTGATTCCCCGGTCGCGCCTTCAACTTTTGAATCCTCCGTCAAAATACGTGAAACTTCAAATTAAGGTACGAGGTGAGATGTGAGGAGCTTTGTTGCAAGTCGCGATTTTGAAGTCTAAAAATGTACGGCATATTTTTGGATCGTGGAAATTGGTCGCATGAAACGACCGCTTCGTTAATTTAAAAATATTCAGGTCCCAACTGCGACGGCCGACCCAGAGAATCCTCACTGCACACTGAGCACAAGGCTGCCAATCAATCGGATAATCGGATTGCAGAATTTTGGTCGAGCCCGAAATTGCAGAGTTCTGTTTGACAGCTTTGTTCATGATATCTAATAATTTGGAATAATTTTATTTTCACAGACCCTTACAGCCTCGAGGTGGCTATCAGACTATCCGGAGACCAGAGGCTGTACGTACTGAACACGGGTACGATGTTCTCAAGTAAAACCAGTGCAACTAGCTCTATCCTACGTTCCAGAGTCTCGAAGATATTGAACCAATGAAAACAAAGATTTCGAAAGCGAACTGCATGCGTAAATGCGATACGAGTCGGCAGCAAAGGCTCGTCGGTAAACCAGTACCGTACACTTTCCCAGTATAGTCAGTACAACCTAGAGTTATAGATTCTGAAACTCTTAACTTCTAAATACTCGTAAATTATTTATTTATAATCTACGAATTTAATCAGTAACTTAAATTTCAAGTATTCCCAGTTCGGTAGGTCTCTTACGGCATTCCAACCTCGAGTCTCTTTTGTAGGTCTGACACAATAAAATTCAAAATTTACGTACCTAAAAACGGGAGAAGTTCGATTTACGGGAGAAACCCTCCCATTCTAACCTCAATTCTCTCTTACATATCTAACGCAATCAAGGTCAAAAAAACAGAGACTCTGAAAACGGGAGAGGCTCATTCGTGGGAGAAACCTTCCCACGGGAGCATCTCTTTCACTTCCGAAGTATCTTTCATTTTGACCTGGATTCTCGGAGAGGTTGTGGTACAATGACAAAATGGGGGGGGGGGGGGGGGGGTAATGATAAACCAGCACTAGCCGAAATGCTAAATTATGAAGATACTACAATATGAGAAGAGGAGTGGGTAAGAAATAGCTTCTACGAATTCAAGAGGCTTTACTGACCTCTATGACATCGAGTTGAAAGGCAACTCGCTTCTAAGGCTCTACCGAACCCGCTCAATCGAGGGGTTGTGAATGCTAGCTGGCCATTCTCAAGTAGGGTATTTCGCGAATGAAAGACCACTATACACTGGTATATGTATTACGTGCTTGACGACGACCATCTAGTGGCGGAATGATAAAATTGTACAAGACTGTGGGATGTCTCGTCCTTCAGCCATCGACGCTGTCCGTATCCATGTCTTTTAGAAAGATAAAAACGGCGGGTTAAGGGTCTTGCCCTTGAATAAATTTGACTTTACTCCATGGTATGTTAATGACGAGCTGTTTCGCTTAAATCAAAATGCTGTTTGCCCGAGGAGGAAAAGATTCATGATTTTGTCTATGATTACTACAATACAACATCCATATTTCCATGCTATGGTGCGACCGCAAGTGATTTGAGCACCTATGAATAGTGACTAAGCACTTCTTTTTTCTTACTTTGCACTGCGTTAAAAAAACAATTAGTCTTTATCTATGCAGAAGGATGGGTCCTGAACCTCCCCAACGAGGAGCAGGGCCGATGAAAACGGCGATATGGTTGGAGAAATCCAAGGAGAAAAGTTTACGAAATTGAACATACCTTCAGTGATGGCGTCGACATAATGCTCGTGGCTGATCTTATTCTTGCCAGTCCGCAGAGCAATCATTCCCGCCTCGACACAAACTGCCTTGAGCATAGCCCCACCAAACTCGTCTGTGCTTCGTGATAACTCGGCCCAGTTAACTCCGTCATCAACTGTCATTTTTCTGCTGTGAATCTTCAGAATCTGTGCTCGGGCTTCTTCGTTGGGAAGAGGGAATTCAATCTTTCTGTCGAGACGGCCGGAACGCAACAAGGCGGGATCTAGAACATCGACTCTGTTCGTAGCTGCGAGAACCTTAATTCGATCATCCGAGGCGAAACCATCAAGTTGATTGAGAAGTTCCAACATAGTTCTTTGGACTTCTCTGTCACCACTCTTCTCGCTATCGAATCGCTTCGTTCCAACAGCATCCAACTCATCGATGAAAATAATTGCCGGTGCCTTTTCCTTGGCCAAAGCGAAGCAATCTCGAACGAGCTTTGCACCATCACCGATGAACATCTGAACCAATTGAGGACCGGCAAGTTTGAGGAAGGTGGCATCTGTTTGCGCTGCGCAGGCTCGGGCAAGGAGCGTCTTACCAGTACCAGGAGGTCCGTACATTAGCGCACCTAGAGATTGTAAGTTATAGTATCATAACGCCTTCTGCATACAAAACGCATACCTTTGGGAGCCTTGATGCCAATCTTCTTGAAGCGCTCGGCCTCCTTCATTGGCCATACGATTGCCTCTACCAGCTCCTCAATCTGCTTATCCAGACCTCCAACATCTGTGTACTTTTCTGTTGGCTTCTCATCGACCTCCATTGCCTTTACTCTGCTATCGTATTCAGCGGGTAATGTGTCCAGAACCAAGTATGAATCTTTGTTGACACCAATCAGATCTCCGGGCTTCAGTTGCTCGGGGTCTACGAGGCCAATAAGAGGAAGGAAGATGGTTTGTCTGGTCGAAGTCTTGATAACGGCGGACTTTCCAACCCGTGTAGCATCGAGATCGATATTAGCACCTTCTTCTTGCGATTCAGCTGTTGGGTCAAGTTCGAGAAGTTCTACGACGTTGCCGACAAGGTATGGTAATTGCCTATGCAATATCCGTTAGAAAATCGTCCGCCCAAATATTTTAACACTGGAGCATACATACCGATTGTTTTCTATCTTGTCTAGGTTGTCCTTGATCTTCTCGCCCATCGTAGCCTTCTCATGCGATAAACGCTGGTACTCGCTCTTCATGATACGTGCATCATTCTCCAGAAGTCGTCTCCTCGTCAGGATATCTTGTGTGCTCAGATTGTAGATCTCCTCATCTATTGGGTCTTCTTCCTTTTCCGCAGGCTCTGCATCCTTCATCTCAGCATCACCATTCTGGTCGGGCTTCTTGTTCTTGTCCTGGTCCTTGTCACCATCGCCCTTCTTGTCTTGTTGCTCCAGGTCATCGAGATCTTCTAAAGTCGACATGGCGGTGGATTTACTGGTCGCAAGTTCGTGCGGAGTATCGTAATCAGATGGAGATTCGTTGTGGGAGGTTGGGTGCAGGAAGTCGAAGATAGATGTTGATTGCTTAGAAGCTCAATCGACTTGAGCTTCCAAAAGTCGCGCTTAGGCGAGTTTGCTAGGCAGCTCTGCCTCCGTAAGCCAACGAGGCAGGCGCACCATACGTAAAAGCGGCACCTAAAGCGAAGCCCGCACCGGCACGGCTACCTCTGAGTACCAAAGCATCCGAAAATAGGTGGTGCGCAAATGTTGGCCTTGCAAACAGAACACTTCCTCTACATTATTCACAAAAAGTAGGACGGTTTCAATTATGCAGCGGTCATGTTATTTCTAATCATTATGGTACCTAGGTACTTGCGCTTATTCAAATGGGGTGTAACTTGCATTCAGAAAACCGAGAAAAGCAAAGCAAGGTACTTGGTACATACGGCAGGTATTGAGTGCAGTCCCTTGCATCAAGAACATTCCAATTAGCGGGTAATTATTGATCTTGTAGGAGTAAATTCATACTATTGTAGATTCACAATTGATCGGTCCAAAAGTTTACATGCTGTGACGAAGCATTCTATTGTCCAAATGCAATGTGAATCGGCGCATGCTATTGTCATGCCTTGGATGCTGCTGAATAATACTGTACCACGTGAATCGCTTGGCGCCGCTCAATACTTTTGCGGCTGCACAATACCAGCCCGACTTTCCCTCTTCATCTCCTCTCCACGCTCGCTCGCCACCACGAAGAACGTCAACTGTCGCCTTCAAGAATCCAAAGTTGCCGGTCATCTTTCCTGCGATAGTTACTGACAACTTCAATTTCGAACCTTTCTCAGACGCCTTTACTGGTCTACCTCTGCGAATCTTTCAGCGACAGCGCGCACTTCCCTTCACCTTCATTCCAACGACTTCTTCAACCCCGACCTGACCTTCGGTCATTCACCAGATCTTCTACTGTCCATCGGCCATTGCGCAATCTTTTCGCGCATATCCACGACTTCCCCGCCTCTTGGTCCCGATCTCTCTCCATTCTGTCAACTTCGTGATCCTCCGTACACTTGCCTCGATCCTTCTGGGACCTTCGACAAAGACAGTCATCCGCCGCAAGCCGCACAATCTCCTTGTCTGACTCCTCGTCGAGCCAGGCATCAAATCAAAGAACCGGTACCTGTCAATACCGCCAAACTGCATTCCAAACTCTTTGTAACGCTTCACACCACCCTTCTTCATACCAAACTTCCTCCGGACAACCAAATTCGAACGGCCATCTCTCGCAAGCGCAAACAAGCCCTTCGCAAGAGCAAGAAAGAGAAGAAGAATCGCAAGGCGGGTAACAATCTCGAAAACATCTACCAATCAAGAGAAATCCAACCGAAGATGCTTCCTCAACCCGCGGCGCCTGAGGGCTCTCCCGAATGGAGCGAAAATTTAAATATGACCCTCATGTGCAAGGACTGCAAGGAGTATCCTCCAAATCTAGTCGAAGAGTTCTCTTCTGGCGACATGGTATGCGGCTCTTGTGGTCTCGTCCTGGGCGAGCGCATCGTCGACATCCGCTCTGAATGGCGTACATTCTCCAATGACGATCAAGGAAACGATGATCCATCTCGTGTTGGTGATGGTGCTAATCCTCTTCTTAATGGCTCTCAACTTCAGACTACCATTGCTTTTGGTGATGGCGGCGCCAAAAATCGCGATCTTCTCCGTGCTCAAAGCAAATCTTCTAATGACAAGTCTACCAAGGGTCTTCTTTCGGCATACAAGGACATCGGTACTCACTGTGACGCCGTCAATATCCCCAAGAATGTCTCCGATACCGCCAAGCATCTGTTCAAGACGGTCGACGATGCCAAAGCTTTCAAGGGCAAGTCGCAAGATGCAATCGTCGCTGGTTGTATCTTCATCGCCTGCCGCCAGTGCGGTGTTCCCCGAACTTTTCGCGAAATCTACGCATTGACGAATGTCTCCAAGAAGGACATTGGTCGAACTTTCAAGGCTTTGGAGAAATTCTTTGCCCAGGATAGTGCCGTCAAGATTGCTACAGCTGAAAAGGGTGGTAAGTTATATGAGATTGCTATCATCGTGAAACTTATTAACATGCATTTCAAGGACGCACCATGGCGGCACCTGCAGCATACAAGAACTCATTGTCCACAAATGCTCACGACCTCTGCCTCCGTTACTGCAGTCAACTTGGTCTCAAGGGTCAAATATTTGTCAGAGTTTCTCAAGGACTTGCAGATAAGATGTCTACCGTTGGCGATCTCGCCGGTCGTTCTCCTCTTTCCGTCGCTGCTGCCTGCATTTATATGGCCTCTTACTTGCTTGGCAAGCCAAAGACTCCAAAGGAAATCTCGGGCATTGCTGGTGTTAGCGATGGTACTATCCGAACCGCTTACAAGTACTTGTACCAGGAACGTGAGCGATTGATCGAACCTGCCTGGATTGCTGATGGCAAGGGAAAGATGGAGAACCTCCCAGTCGGTTAAATGGGTGATTCCATTGCTTAGACGGGTGTTGCCCTCTTCAGATACTCACATAATTAGTGGCTATCGGGGCTTGCGGCTTGCAAAAAGCGATTGTCTGACTAGCGGGTAATGTTGAAGAGCTCGGTGAAATGAGCCTTCATCAGGTCGTCTTACCGACCTAGGTACATCTGGGATTTGAAATTTGAGCAGCGGTCTGAAATTGTCTCGTGAGACACTGGCGTATTTGGCCAGTTTACCTACCGCTTTTCATGCGCGGTTGATCGGCTTTTAAGCAACGATCTTTTACACGGTAGAGGCAGAGAGAGCTGAGCATGTCTGGCGTTATTTTCAGTTGAGCACATGATGCGGAAACCACACAAATATGTGGAAAAAAAATTCATCTGGATAGGATGAAGATAATGCTACCCATTGTAGTAGTTACACTAATAAAAGACTAAGAAAAACTGCAAATCACACCAACTTCATTTCTTTTATCCCGTGAAATTGTATCAATAGAATAGCGTGAACTTCCACTCCACCCCCTTGACTGTTTCTGTGGTCCTGTTTCTTAAGTATTTCCTCCTTCCCTTCCCTTCCATCTCTCCCCTACTCCCCTACTCCCCATATCGCCTTTTCTCCCTGTGAACTAAATGCTCCATATCCAATCCATTGAACTCACATCTTCCTTGTCCCATTATCACACAACTACTCGTTCTTCTACGCCATTAATTAGTCCAGAGCGCCCCTCCCGTTTTTAACCTCCATTCTCTGATATATCCTAACACAAGAAGAACTTAAATGGCAGATGCCCAGAGAACGGAAGAGATCCGTTTGCGGAAGGATCTCTCCCATCAACCTCAATTCTCTGTAATAATCTGGCACAGTAAGTACCGTGTTAACTGGAATCCCCAATTTTCACCATTTCAATATTTATTCTTTGTGAATATCTTAATACAAAAAAACTTGAATGAAGGGGACCTTGAAAACGGGAGATCCTCTTGTAGTTCAACTTTAATTCTCTCTAAAACTCTGGCACAATTGACTTTCCAATCGACGGCATGCTTTTCGATCCTACCTGGGTCCCCAAGGTAACTTATTTGATGAGTTTGAGGTAATACGGATAGACCCTTCTTTTTGACATTCTATCGAAAAGAGAATTGGAAAGAAATAAAATGACCTAAGTACATGTATGATACTCGATTAGATGGCAGATTCAGATGAGACGTTGAAATGATCGGCAGAAATTGTGCCTCGGCACGCTGTCAGCCGAATGTGGGGATTACAAAAGCTGGGGAAAGGAGGAGACAACAACAACTTCCCTAGCTTCTACCACAATTTCACTGCACATATTTACATTGCAACGGCTACTATTCGACTTCTACAGTACCCAATTCCATACCAAAATCACAAAGTACCTCACAAATCCACAAAATGAGCGGTCCAGGAGCAGGTTTCGAGTACCCACCAAAGGCCATCTCTTGGTTAAAGAGAGATGTGCTCCTCTTCGCAAACAGCATTGGCTGCACAGTTGATGAGCTACACTTCCTCTACGTATGTACCTCTCGACGTGAGCTCAATTGGCATATACTGATATGCAAGCTAGGAACTCCACCCTGACTTCGCCGTCTTCCCAACCTACCCCATCATCCTCCGTATGACCCCTCCCCCCTCTCAATCTGACCCATCTAAACCCACTCCCAGCATTCAAAGGCACCACGCAAGAAGTAATCGACTTCTACGCCGCCCAAGCCGAGACCCCCATCCCAGGCGTCCCCAAATTCGACGCAAAACGTGTAGTCGATGGCCAACGTCTCATTTCTTTCCTCAAGCCACTACCACCTACCTCCGAAGGCCGCAAGTTCGAGCTTCGTCAAAAAGTAATCGGTGTGTATGATAAAGGAAAGGCGGGAAGCGTGGTAGAGACACAACTTGATATCACGGATAGCGAGAGTAATGAGGTGTATGCGAGGGCTGTGGGAAGTGCTTTCTTTGTAGGTCAGGGTGGATGGGGAGGTCCTAAGGGGCCGGCGACGCAGAATTTCCCGCCGCCTGAGGGGAAGAAGCCTGATGCTGTGGTCAGCCATCAGACGACGCCGTCAAGTGCGTTGTTGTATAGGTATGTTCCAATTCCCTCTCCTCGCTTCATCCTTGGACTATCATAACCCGCCAATTTCCACAGATTAAACGGCGATTACAACCCCCTCCACGCCACCCCCGAGCCAGGAAAAGCCATGGGATTCGGCGGGGCCATCATGCACGGCCTCTCAAGTTGGAACTTTGCCTGCCACGGTATTCTCAAGGCTGTTGGAGGCAGTGATCCCAAGAATATCAAGGAATTCCAGGCACGCTTTGCTGCTCCTGTCAAGCCGGGTGATAAGCTTGTTACATCAATCTGGCGAACGGGTGAAGTGAAGGATGGGTGGGAGGAGATCCGGTTTGTGACACAGGTTGAGGGTGGGAAGGTTTGCTTGAGTAATGGGAGAGCGTTGATAAAGCCTGTTGCTGGTGGACAGAGCAAGTTGTAAGAGCGAGCAAGGCTCTAGATGAATTAGGATGATCTGGGTTGGCTCTAAACAATACATTTTGGGCTATCTTACATCCAATCTACGACATATATCAACACAGACAAGAAAATTACGCATTGTTCCATAGCCAGCTTGAGAGAGGATTTCCCTTGCCTTCTCCCATGCTCATATCACAAGCAATGCACCTCTTAACCAGCGAAACAAAGCCCCGCAAACTCTCTCATACCATAGGTAAGTCAAAAAGGCATACTCCCCTCCTCCCTCCCCTCCTCCCATCCCTACAACACTCATCCTCATCCTCTAAAAATTCCCAACATCACGATACGCTCCGCCCGCATACCACATTCACTTCTCCCTCATCTCGCCTAAAAAAAACCCATACCTACCAAACCAACTACACCACCACCATCACCACCACCACCACCACGGCGGCCCACCACGGCGACGGCCACCGCCACCGCCGCCGCCGCCCAGGACATACATAAACCAAAAAAACACAATCACTTTCGTCCAATCAACAACCAGCAATTACAGGCTTGACAACCCGGCCACGCCATTCCGAGCTGACTCGCCAGCCGCGATTATTTACCTCGTATGAGACTACATACCGAGAAGGGGCGCCTCGTCGCTAACACACTGGGATCCCCTCACCCTGTGTCTAAAAAAATTAAAAAGGGGAATGAGTAGGCTTCCCGTCCGGGGGAAGCTGAACATTTTGGTGTTTTTGGTGGCGGGGGGGTTTTTTTTTTTGGATATTTTTGGAGATGATGCTACTGCTAGGTACTTGAGATACTGGGATTGATTCAGTAGGGTGATGAGACTGGAATTGAATTCGACGGTAGCAAGTAGCAGTCTCATAAACATTTTTACTTTTCTGACTGCCTGTATTTACATAAAATTCTGAGGTAGCAAATCGCACCCACAATTCTCTACTCAACCCTGCCTTACTCCTAGGTACATAGCTCAATGTCAGTACGCGTAAATGTCAGGGAGTAGGAAGGGCAGGAGGTATCAACTACCATTGATTACAGATTCCCATTCTCGTTGCTGGCCCATTTTGATAGATTGCGGTGGTGGGTTTTCAATGGGCTGAAAGTGAGGATGTAAAGTAAATAATACTATGCTTAAGGACTGTAGTTTGCTGCTAATAAGTATTAGGGAGAACAAAGGGGATTCCCGAGGGTTGACTAGGGGTTCTAAAAGAGGTCATACTGTAGGTTCGAGGACTTTATATCTAACATCGCGTAGGCTAATTCTATACTCTAAGCCTTTTCCAAGTAACAGCTTATGCCGATAAACCCAAGAATAACACTTCTTCAATTAAAAACTACCTTCAGGATCTGGTAGAATCCGTTCTTTAGATCTGCGATAAAGTGTCATCTCTAGGAGTCCTAACAACCTCGAACATCTAACATCGACAATGACCCGATGTGAAATTATTTCGATGCTATAGCGACTTCGAAGCGTCTCTTTTTGGCATTGCGAATAGGACATGTCCTGCCGTTTACTTGCAAAGTGCTAACTGTGCTTGAAGATCTGTACTTAGAACGAGATATGAAGTCAGGGTAGTTTAGCTAGGAGGGGTGGTGTTTGGCATGCATTGGGAGTTTGTCAAAATATCGGATACGGGATGCGAGTTGCAGCGGAAAGAGCTGTTGGGAATCTCTCGAGATGAAGTCTATGAATGGCGAAACGGTAAGCTAAGAGCTTGGACAGCCATCACATTTTGAAATTTATGGAAAGACTTTGTTTTGGTATGGGTTGGATTGCTTCATTCAATCTATCTGAGGCTATCTGATTTGCAATGTGTTCAGATTATGCAATCATTCTTGTAAGATGAAGACCTTTGAGGCTTTTCTTGGACACCGTTTATCAGCGAGCTTGGAGCATCGCCAGTGTCAATTAGGCTAGCCAACGTACTCAGCACATTTGGCATTCCTGCAAGGCATTTGCGTAACTGATGGAACCCAACCCCAGCTTACGGCGTCGACCTCCCTCTCCGGTGTTTCGCTCGTATCTGATCGCTGTGTAAAGTCAGTAATTATTCTCCAACTAGATCATGCTTCGAAATAAAATTGACAGGTAGCTCAGAGTTGATTCCAAAAGGAATTAATCCACATATTGTTTTGATAGTTAATCTTAAGACAGGGATAACTTGATGTTCATCATAGCCATTGGGTTGTGGGACATGAAAAAAGGAATCAAGACATACCGTGGGTGACAATATCTCTGCTCGAGACACCAATGGTCTTCAGCGTTGGCAGCGTCTATTCGCACAAGACCAATGCTTCGCCAGCATCGACGGTGTTTATTCGCGGACGACATATCGATAGCTTGTTGTATATTCTTCCTTTCCATAATTGGAACATCATGCTCAGCACTCTTCATTCCTCTCCATCTTTCTCGTCGGCATCAACAGACGGCTCCTTCTCCTTCTTCCCACCCCCCGCCCTCAACAGCGCAGCAACCTTCCTCGCAGCCTTCCTCCGCTCATTACGCGACGCATTCTTAACAATCTTCTTCGGCGTCGCAGTCTTCCGCTCGACGACCACTTTGGGTTTCGGTGCGGGCTTGCGCGCTGCGCGGAAGGCGTTTTCTTGCGATTTCATGGTGACGAGGAACGAGGCACTGTTGGCACAGGTATTAATGACGTGGAAGGGTTGAGAGGCGTTCAATGGAGAATTGGTTGTGGTTGGGAAATGGAAAGGAAAGGCAGGTTTGGAAAATTTAAAGTGGAAGGAAATAAAATTCTGGCCCGCGCCTTAGCCGAGCCGAGCTATCCCAAAGGGGTAATCACGGCTTGGCATCCAACGACATCACTTCAGGCCTCGCGTGAGAATTGAACTTGACCATGTGGAAAACTTATTACTTCCGGGAAATCTATGGGTTTACGTGATACAAACTGGTGATTTATGCCAGGAATTTCAGTACCGCATTAATTGGTTTAAAGCCCCCCCCCGATTATCAAAGAGAATTGAGGTTGGAATGGGGGAGTTTCTTCCGTGAACGAGCCTTGCCCGTTTTTGAAGCCTGTCATTTTTTTTAACCTCCATTCTCTCAGATATCCTGGCACAATAAGATCGAAAACGGGAAGGGGAGGGAGGGGGCGGTCTAAATAAATTGATACGGTACACGCATAAATGTCACCATCAAACCACAAGTTAGAGCCACCATTCAAGTTCCAAGTACACCTCACCAATCATTATATTTAATTCCAACACAGGCATTCCAAATACCTCGAAACTCTCAGCATACTACCATCTCACACCTAAACACAAAATAAAAACCCCTCGGACTTCCCCTATCCCACCATCCGCTGTCCCCAAACCTTTCCACCCCTTTGACCTGATCCTGAGAAAAATTCCGCGCAAATTCACCATGAATACAAGGGAAGAAGAATTGATGAGCTAGCCCCAGAAGAACGCCAAATTTCCATCGGTCCTATCTTGTAGACCCCGGAAAGATCAAATTTGATAATATCAAATATGCATGCAGTTTATTCAAAAAAGAAGTAACCGTCGCCGAGGATATCTGATCTTACGCAGTCGCTCGCTAATAACAAAAATCACAGAAGCATAAAAAGTTATCATTCAATGATCCCTCTCTATTCATCGTTGCCGGCCCATTCCTCGCAATAAGCGTTCTCGCATCTCTTGCTCACTTGTGTCATACGTATTGCTCATACTACCGTATGCATGTGAAGTCGTATGCGAGGTGCCACCTGTGCCTCGCGATACTCGTAAAAGGTCTGCCGCACTGGAGTCATTGAATCCTCCGAGACCTGAACTGCTCGTTCCGTATAATCCAGAGCTACCACCAGAAGATCTAGAATATGATGTTTGCGGATTCGATGTTCCGCCTAGGCCAACATTCATTGTTTGCCCGTAGCCACCTAGACCTGCATTACTACTGCCGCTGTGTCCAAGTTGATCAATCGCTGGTAGATCCATATAAGAATCCGAAAATTGGCTGTATGGATTCTGGCTGGAGGTAGATGGCTGAGCGTGAGATCGGGAAGTGGCGTAGGAAGATGTACTTTGCGTCATGGAGTGTGTGCTAGGTGTTCTGTACGGGTTTTCGGGTTGAGAGAAGGAGGGGGAGGGTTGTGCAAGATTGTGCGCACTCGTAGTTCGGTAATTGGACTCGGTATGAGAAAATGATGGTGACGGTTGTGCGATATGTGGACTAGCAGTTCTATACGTTTCGGCGGGTGGTGAAAATTGCGGCGAGGATTGAGCTAGGGTATTTTGAGACATGGAGCTTTGTGCTAAGGTGTGCGAGCTATTCGTTCTATAGCTGTTGTTATTCGTCTGTGGAGACGCCGACTGGGTGGCGTACAGCTGCGGTGTATGATGAGAAGGGTATTGCTGGTTGTAAGATGTGACACTCTGACTGCGCTGATTTTGACCGTACAATGACTGAGAGGAGGGCCTTGAAGCAGCATCTTGAGATACCTTTTGTTCCGCACGTTGAGATGTCTGTTGAGTCCCCGATTGCGACTTCTGATGTTGCATCTGTTGGGGTATGTGAGACGTAGGTTGCGGTGGCGGGACAGGAGTGTTTTTTGATGGTTGCCGTACATGCTGTTGCTGTTGCTGTTGTTGCTGCTGAGGCATAGTTGGGGTATTGCTTCGCCCATTCTGCTGTGATAAACTTGCGAAGCGCTCATAATGAGCCTCGAGACCTTCAGCTGGAGGCTTGGATGTTGGAATGCTTTGTTGTGAAGGGGTATCTTGTGAGTCAGGAATAGTACTTGGCATGATGACAGGAGTACTAGCGCTCACTACAGAAGCAGTCTGAGTGCGAGATGGTGGGTCAACAACAGGGGCAGGAGGAGGCGCTTTAGGCTTGCGTTGACGGGGCCGTTTAGCAGGGGGAGGAACTACAGGAGTTGTGTCTACCGGAGCCCATTGAATTGCGTCTTTTGCAATATTCATAGCAATGTCATTGTTAACAGCCGAAAGAGAGCCATTATCTAACACTGGTTGAGCCATCTGTTGATGCTGAACTTGCTGAACCTGTTCAACTTTCTGGACTGGTTGAATCTGCTGTACTTGTTGGACTTGCGGGGAATTTTGTTGCTGGACTTGGTGAACAGGCTGCTGTCCTTGGGCCTGAGCCTGGGCATGGTGTACTTGCGGACTGCCTTGTGGAAGGAAATTCGAGGTGGTGGGGAAATTTGAGGTGGTAGTTGCAGGAATCGCCTGATTTGTCGGGCCAGGCAACCCGTGGTTTGCTTGCTTTGCTTGATTCGCTTGTGCGACCTTCTTAGAAGGGGCTCGCTTTCGCTTTGCTCCACCTTCCGTTGGGCCTTTTGCTGGAACTGGACCTTTTGCAGAAACCACCACGGGAGAAGGCACAGCAGGAGCACCAGCGCTGACTGGATTCATGCCATCAGGCCCATGATGTCTAAACGCTTCAAGAACAGCACGCTCTTCGGGACTAAGCTCCTCTGGAATTATGCCTGATGATTGAGCAATATGATTCTTCTGATTATCGTTCTGCCACGACTGGTCCGAGTATTGAGCAACTGGTTTCGGCGGTGGCGGCTGTTGACCCAAGCTTGGTGAACAGCTTAATGTGTTTTCGTCCTGTCCTGATACGCCCATTGATGCGCCCATTGATGCTCCCAGTGATGCTCCCAGTGATGTACCCATTGATGATGTGCTCATCACAGCTCTAGCTGCATCTTGCAACTGTTCTTGTAGCTGTGGGTCTGCAGACATGGTTTGCCCTTCACTCTCCCCATTTTGCATACCAGTAACACTATCTCCTGGCTGGCCATCCCCCTTTAATTTTTTATTGGTAGATCCCTTCGGCCTGCCTCTTCCCCGTCGCTTTGCACTCGCGCTGGCGTCTTTCGTATTTTTTGTAGTATCTGCAGCCGCTGCAGGTTGAACGGGCGTAACTGGAGCCGCTTGTACCTCTGGTTTGACTTGCTCAACAGCAGCATGCAACTGACCAGAGTCGGGGAGACTAGGAGCTTGGGGATTGACTTGAGCTAGGTTTTGAGGAAGGCCCCATGCTGGAGCAGAAACTGCTGGCCCAAACCCATACCCATTCATGGAATTGGGCGTCTCCTCTGCCATTGCCCCATTGCCCCCAGGCAATCCCGCTTGATTGCCTTTTGGTAGCTTATTCTTCTTCGTCCCAATTGCCCCGATTGCAGGCGCGTTCATAGCCGCAGGGCCCTTTGCTGAAAGATCCGGGAAGATTTCAGCAAGCCATCCTATGAATAACGCCCCAGTTTCTCTGGTGTTGGCACTCTCTGGGAAAATGCCGTCCTCTGGAGGAGGTGCTCCTGGTATTCCGCCAAAATAGGCCACTGCCTTGCATATCTGATCCACCACCGTGATTGGGTTGATACTGCGTAATAGAGTCAACAGCCGAGCCTGTTCAAACTTCGTCTCATCTGGGGCGAGAGGTCTGGTCTGTCGTTTGTTGTCCTCCTTGCCGAATGGGGAGGCGCGATTGGTGTTACGGCTTGCCTCATTGAAGGCTGCTTCGAGCCCTCTCTTTTTCGGTGGTATATATTTCTCCTGCTGAGCCGCCTTAGCCCTTGATGCTGTATTTTCACTTGTCCTTCTCGCAGCAGCGTCACGATCGGCAGCAGAATCTTTGCTAGCACCGTCGCTCTTTTTGGTCCCGTGGTTCACTCCCATGTGCATCACGCCAAAATTGCCTTGCCTGTTGTCCGTCTTTCCCTTCAATTTGCTTGGAACGGGGTTTCTTACTCGTCCATCTTTATTCGGGCCCAGTATGTTATGTATTATCGCAGCCGAGGACAGCTCAGCCATTTCGTGAGGAGCAATGCCGGGGGCCATGGCCCCAGAGGTAGAATTGATGGCATCGCGGTGGGGCGGGGGATTTTGTGAAGGCGCGCTCGATGAGGCACCATCCGCATTCTGATTCTGACCCGATGGAGGGCGTGAGGCCTGCGCCATCTCTCCAGTGTCGAGATTCAAGGCTGCGGATGGGAACACCGACTTCTTCTGCTGCTGGTCATCGGTTGTCGCGTTCGAAGAGGGTGGTTTGATGGACTTCGGCTTAGACTGGGGTGCGAGCTTGGTGCCGGCGGCGGAGATGGAGGTGTTGGTGGGCGCGGGCGCGTTCTCGACAAATTGCTGTGCGGAGCCTGAGCTGAAGTTGAACTGGCCGTAGAGTGCGTTCGCACCATTCACTGAGGGAACGCGCCCTGGGGCTGCAGCCATTGTAGAATGATGTGTGCGATTATCGCCATCGTCTGGCAGTGAGCTTTTCAGGAGTGAGGTGAGGTGTGAGGTGCTGTGTGTGCCGTCCAGTGCTGTTGCGCTGCGACACAGGCCCAGCAGCTCCAGCCTTGATCGACTCCTCCCGGCGCCCCATGCGCCTATTTTACTGGTCACGCTAGCAGTCCAGTCAAAAGAATAAGCCAGCCTCACCGTCAAACCCAACCAACCTAAATCTCGCGCGGCGTCTATAAATATACTCTCGTGTGGCACGACGCTCCGAGCAATCTGCGCAAATGATAGAATTATTTAGGCTCCATGTTACTGTATTAATGAGTTTAGAGCCCCCCCTCTCTCTCTTGTTTTGGCCTCATTGTGCCAGACCATTACAGAGAATCGGGAGAGTTTCTCCCGTGAACGAAGTCTCTCCCGTGAACGAAGTCTCTCCCGTGAACGAGATCTCGGTCATTTTTATCTCTGTTCTCTGTACAATCTTATCGTGGTTAAGAGTCGACCTTCGGTTCCTCAGGGGATTCTCTGTAACGGTCTGGAACAATGAGGCCAAAAACGAGCGGGAGGTGGCTCTAAACCAATCAATGCCGTATGCCGAGGTATTTAGTTTTCACCAGAATGATCCCGAGGTACTTGGCTCGAACTTTTTTATTTTCACTTTTTTCATTTTCAACAATGTGGCGCAAGAGGAAGCAGCAGCCACACACCTACATATGGTTGGGTGTACCGCATTACCGGTAATTGGTACGCTGACCTTCATTCTTTGATATATCCTGACACAAGGATATTCGAAATGGGAGACTCCATTCCGACCTTAAATCTCTGTCTTGAGATTTAAAAGAAGAGCGAAGGGGTGGGCTTGTACACCAATTATTATGATACCTCGAGCCAACGACGGGAATTGCCTTCCGATTGAATTGAATGGTTTGGTACCACATGACGGGTGTGCATTCATACCATCGTGTCTTCCGTCCTCCGTGTTAATTTTGCCTCCTCTCCCATGTTAATCCCAATTCTCCAAGATATTCTAATACAATAAGAGGGTATATATATTAGTGTCAAAGTATTAGTATCAACCTACGGAAGGAGAATCAGGATCAGAATGAAAGAGGTTTAGTCGAAAGATCACCCAAGTCCCATTTTAAGACTCCATTATGTCAGTCAGACCTTGAAGAGGACCAAATGAAAGAGGCTCTGCCGGAAGATCAGCCAACTCCCATTGTAGGCTTTATCGTGCCAGATAGTATTAGAGAATTGAGATCAAAAAAAGCAAAGGGGTATTTCTTACAGACCAATTCTTGCGGTGGAGGGGGTGGTCTGATAGACCAAATTAATATGACAATTTCAGGTTGCGGACCCAGCATCTGTTTACATACAATCCATCATCTTGCGTCCCAACTAACCTTCCCTAAATCTTCACTGTTTTACACTCCATAGATCGTGAGTCCATCCCTTGGTCTTCAACTTCTTACTTCTCGACCCACCGGATTTCCTCGAGGACGAACTAATGAGCAAAGACTTGCTTGCCAGCGCAAAGCCACGGACCAGGTCTTGCATCCTACCAGTCTTCTCAAATAGAGTCAGTAAATCAGAATCCTCTTCGGCGATGATAGTAGACAGATCCATGCATTCCATGAGGAAGTCTCGAGTCAGCATGCGACCGGCAAACTCAAGCACGCTGATATATGCGAGGATAGTCTCGGGGAGGTAGGCCTCTCTCAAGCGTGTAAACTGAGCTTCGGCTTCTTCTAATAGGGGATCAGTCAAAATAACAGGAGTTACAGTAGGAAAGGCATACCATTCGGAGCTGTAAGAAGCCACCCTTTCAAGAGCGATGGGACGACGTTTCTGATGTTCATCATGGCCCCACCCAGAGCTTGCTTTCCTCCCTTCTGCCATTGGTCGGCTTGTCTGTTAAGGTGTTAAATGCGGATCTACAACATTGAGTGGGTTGACTTACTCCCTCACAACAGACTCTATGCTACTAGCAGTTTCGATAAAGTCCAATGCTTCAACCAAAGCCTCGAGCTCTCGGTAAGTTTTTGCATCGGCAAGGAGTTGCTTCTTCAATAATTTCCTCTGATCGGCTGAGCCATCCAGGACCTCGGTCAGATCCTCATCCCCTTCACCCTCCAAGGCGTTAAAATCGAGACTCTCACCCAAGATGGCTTGTGTTTTGTTGGTGGAAATTTCACTGCTCTGCATTTTTATAGCTAGCATTCGAGCTGCAGACAGATGCATATTTTCTGTGGGGCGTTAGAATGGACAGGCAGAGAAGAGGGAAATAACTAACTGAAGAATCGCAAATATAACATGGTGCCAACGCGGAAAGTTTGACTCCAAAGACCATCAACAAGCAAGTACCACTCGAAGCTTCTAATAAGCAGCATATCAACTCGCTCGATATCAACTCGCTCGACACCCTCTTCGCCGAAGAAATCTGGAATTACTGCTCGCTCCGAGTTTGGTAGCTCACGGAATAGAGTAAAATCGGAAGCTGGGTAACCACGAGCTTTATCCGGAAAGTCAAAGAACAAGAATTCTGACTGCATTTTGACGAATTCTCGCACATCAAGGCCAAGTGCTCTCATAAGTCTGATCTGGGTGATACGTTGATCATGGTCGGTGACATCGATGAGATTTCTGCAGAGAATGGCGTATCTTCTGTCTCCTTTAAGTTGAGCGCAATAAAGTGGAATCAACTCCTCTTTCCCAGCAAGTCTTAAAAAGCTGATATAAGAGACGATGACGTTTTCCACAGCAGTTTGAGTCCATACACCGCCCAAATCGACCCCGAGACCCATAAAGATTATCAGAACATGAGTAAGGACCCTCAAACTGTCGTGGTCTTCCAGAGCAACATATTTCCCGAGGTCGTCCGGTTGCTTCAGCTCAACGGGAATTAAGTTTGATAGAGTATTTGCATTCGCCAGCTTAGACAGCGCCAGCCCCTGTTGATAGATGAAGTTTTGGAAGTCATCAGCAATTAAAACGCCCTGGAGCATCTTCATTGGCTTTCGAGTCTCTTCTTTTGTGCGTTTGTCGTTATTCAAAGTTTCGATAAGTCGCCGCCCAACGGTGCGAGGTTCGCCATGAAATTGAACAGCGTCGAAATTTTGAAAGCTAGAGATGGAAGCCGAGACAGCAGATGGATCGATATCTTGAAGGTAGGTGTCGAATTGGCTTCGCAGGAGGGCGCTGTAGTTGGCGAAAACAAAATCGTCCCATGACCGGCACACAGTCTCAACGCTGAGAAGATCCCCGCTCAGAATTCCATATACAGCCCGCTCATATTCATCGGATCCGCCATTCCGGGCAAGAGAAAAGCACATTCGTCTCCAAAGAGCCATGGATGCAGGGTTTGCAGGTTCATCATCTTGGACCCGCTCATTAGGGAGGCCTGCCATACTCACAGCCCGCCAAATCTCTGTCCGCTCGACGCACCATTCTCTGATGTCCTCGGGGCTTCTACCTCGACGAAGCATCTCGTAACAACCTAGCCAAATAGCGCGCTCAAAATACTGATCTTGAACCTCCAGCTTTCGGCCCTGACGTGCCACTGCATCAGGATCAAGCTGCGTGACTAGCATCTCTGTCTTGGATGAATTTCTATGAGAACTCAAAGCTGCCGGAGAAGCAAGATCCAGGATCTCAGTACCCGTCATTCGTTTCGCATTTTTAATTGCAGCCTTAGTGTGGAGCCAACCGTGGGCTATAAGATCCCCCCTTTCAGCGTTTTGTTGAAGATCGTGAACGAGTTCGTTGATGTCCTCTCCAGATTCCTCCGCTGTATCTCTAAGCCATTCAAGGACGGTCTTGCGTTCAATTGCAAGTTCGTCCTTCTCCAGAAAGTCTTCCCAAAGCTCTTTCTCTGTGGAATACTGGTGAACAGGCTTTTTTGGATGAATGGGCTGTTCGATTCTGGAGCCTGGTGCTGGGTAACGCAACTCAACGAGACGCCCTAGTAAATCCCAGGTTTGAGCCTCCTGTTCCCAACGCTCCAAATCTTCCAAAGAGGTCTGTTGGTTTGACGGTTGGGGAATATCATCTTCCTCATCGGAGTCGAGTTCATCTGTGTCCTGAGCAATCTTGAAGCCGCGCATCTTTTTCCTCCACAATCTGCCATCCCTCTTCCGCCGTTCTGCGATGTGTTGATCTTTTAAGCGCTTAAGAGTGTCGCGTGCGATTCCATGGTACTCCTTGATCAATTCGACAGTCAAATCATGCCTCTCCTCCTTCGCCGTAATTCTCAAGGGATTGTAGCCATCCAGAACTTCCGCAAACCTCTCGACCTCTCGCCCAACTCGATTTGCAGCTTCGCGGAGGGGGTGGAGAATATCCTCATGGTCCTCTGGGCCTTCCAACTGAAGCTGCCTTCCGTAGTCTGTAGCCTTTAGCTTTGGTTTCAAGCAACCCAGGATCCAAACTTACTGCCATCTTCCTCATCCCCTAACATCATGTCTGCATCCTCATCAAAAGACGAAGGTGGTTCTTCCGATGGTTCACGTTCAGATCGTGAATCAGGCTGGTTGTCGATATTCTTATTAGACTGCATTTAGATTGGGAAGGAGCTCTGGGGACGACGTACCGGTATAAATTGCCAGCTTGGTTCGCGGTACTGCTGCATGCGCGTAAGATGATTAGCCTATGAAAAGAATGAAAAGACGCGGTTGCTCTACCTGTCTAGGCGGTCGCAGACCCTCTGGGGGTGGTATCCCGCTGGCACCACTGCGCGTAATTGGCGCCATCTTCGCTGGCCGTGTTTTTGCAGATTAAATTGCGTGCGACGTGAGGTTTGATGAATTTCCACAGCTTGCGATTAAGGCTGTAAATAAAGCTGTCGCTGGAGCTCGGCGCGCGGCTCTCTTAGCGCGAATGGTTCTGCCGGGTCTGTTGATACAAAACTTGTTGATGGGTTCAAGACCGGCTTTTGGGGAAAATTGAGAGAATAGACTTGAAGAAGTACCTAGGTAGAATTAGACGTAATTGAAGGATTTGATTCGCCTTGACTGCCAAAAGAGTCAATGCTCCTCCTGACTTGGGGTGGTATGCTTCACCAGCTTCCCTTGAGTTCCTTCCTCTGCAATAAAAGTTCTGATCACGTGTGGTCTTCCTTAGCGCGGTGGCCGGCGGAGCACCATATTTAAGCCGCTTTCCTCTGGGAGCTTCTTGCTTTTTCTTTTCTTTTTCTCGATATTGAATACCGGCCTTCTGCTTAGAGTCACGGAATGGGCATTCAATGCTTATTCAGGTCCATTGGATCTCTTGCGCGCTCATGATCGCCCAGAGTAAATTCGACTCTTCCTGTTCTCGTTCGCTGACCTCTTTTGGGATGAGGGCGGACTTTTAACTTGGAGCGTCACATCACACATCTCGGATGGAAAATATATTGAGACAACCACAACGATGCTTGCTTGGGACCACCAACCTTTTCAGTGCCCATCTACATCTACTTGAGCCAACCCCTCCTAATTTACATTACAGCTGTATCCTCCAAGAATCTATTGTTTGCCGGACAACTCGTCTGCTCGCTGCTTCATTTTCAACCTCAACAGACTTGCCTGGGGGCAGCTCACGGACTTGGCCTCGTCGCCATTTTGCGCGTAGAAAGTGTTGCAGCAGTCGTACAAGGCATCAACCTGCGCCCGGCATTTAGCTTCATTGTATGAGTTCTTTGACAGGCAATCTTGGCTTTGAATTAGCTGGATGCATTAGCCATAATTGACGTTGCGGTGATTCCGAACCTTGAATCGCACACTGTAAAAAGAAATCAGCCTTTCTTTCAGGTTGAGGTGGTCTTCTAGGCCAATTGATGCGGTGACTATCTGGCTATCTGGGCTGACTTACAGCTTTGGAGTGACATGGAGGTGAAGCAGAATCTTCTCTGGAGGGCTGCAAAAACGCAATTGGATTAGAACGTGGTCCGGATCCCCTGCAAAGTGAATGCTTAATAATTACCATGATGGCGCAAAGCTCTGGGTGAATACAGCGTCTGCGATTCCTCTAGATGAACACGATTTAGGGAACAATTGCCGGGCTCTCCACGATCGCTCTTCAATGTTTCTTTTGCGATGTGGACCTCAGTTTTGAAGGTGAGAAGTTGTAGCCGAATCGCCACCCCAGTATTGGGAGCCGAATTTAAGTGAATGCGCTTTTGATGCGCTCTGGGTGGACGAAGACTACAGCAGCCTTGTCAAAGCTGAATTCCAGAAGGCTCCGTTAGTCCCTTCCCGCACTAACCGCCCTTACAACCAGCCACTGCTCCGTACAACCAGCCGCCACGCGTGAATTTAAGAGTCTACTTTTAACCTCCATCTCACCCCACCATACTCTTTCCAACCTACACCCTCTTCCAGCGCGACAACTTTGCACGCTTCTTTCCTCCAACCACCACGATCGCACACTCCCGCGCGATTCCTCAACTCCAGTAAGTATCCAGCCAACCTCTACTGCGTCCCTCTCTATTGTAACTCCGGCGCGCATCATATTCGATTCTGTTCTAACGCGCCCCGCCTGAACAGCCTTGACAACCAACTTCACGCTACCTACCAACCACCAAAACACCGTCAACATGTCTGGTACCGATGAGAACGGAAGCCCAGGCGCCCAGGAGAAGGCCGAGGGCGCTGGACAAAGTGAGCACTTGAACATCAAGGTCACTGATAACAACAACGAGGTCTTTTTTAAGATCAAGCGTACCACCAATCTCAAGAAGCTCATGGATGCCTTCTGCGAGAGACAAGGAAAGGCCTCAGCCTCTGTCCGTTTCCTTTTCGATGGCAGCCGTGTTCAACCCACTGATAGCCCTGACACCGTAAGTATCCCTACCACTCTGCTTACCGCCAGTAGAGAGAACTAAGCTAATGTTTTCTCCCTGCATAGTTGGATATGCAAGATGGTGACACTTTGGAGGTTCATCAAGAGCAGATTGGCGGAATGAAGCACATCTGATTTCCAACAACGATTTACGCACGAAGTCATGAATGTAGTTTTGGGGCCTACAGGCACTGAAGCTGAACTCGGCGGGGTTAGAGCTGTCAGCGCAGGAAAAACTGGATGCCTCACTGAGCTGATTTATTTGCGAAGGGAACACATGGATTTTACAATGGCGTGGGTTTGGCGTCAATTCACAGCATGATTGTTTGTTTCTTTTAGGAGGAGTTGAGGATTTCCAGCATTTCTTGTACGCAAGAGCTTATGCTACCTCTGACATTCACGCACCTTCGATGGATCCCCTCTCACTGAATATCTGCAGTAAAGGAGTTAATTAAGAACTTTTCACCAAATGATTTTTCTAAATTGAACATGCATTGTGACAGGTAGTAGTAGTAGTAATACGAGTAATCAACGAAAAAAGAAAATAAGAAGCAAATAAAAAGCAAACAGGCTGCAAACAGGCAACAACCCCTCTATCTAATCTCTTGACACAAGGCTGCTGTGTTACAAGGAAGGTTTCAATCATCTGCAAAAGTAAGTACTTCAAATTGTATGGCAGATGATTTATCAGTAGATATATAGCTTAGCAGCTATGAAAAGGAAGCCAAAGATTTGCTGAGGGATACTCGAGTATAATCACGCGTTCTTGGAAAGCCCAAAAAGAGAAATTATCAACAATTCCTCCGCCAAGTCATACAAGTCACCATCCTCGGGCTGTTCGGGATGTCCATTACCACATGCCGGACAGAAGTTGATCGGCTAGCCTGCGCGGGTCAAGGCACCCCGCAATCTAGTGCTTCTGACCCTCTGTTAGGTTACG
Organism: Hymenotorrendiella dingleyae; assembly: GCA_003988905.1. Taxonomy (NCBI): domain Eukaryota; kingdom Fungi; phylum Ascomycota; class Leotiomycetes; order Helotiales; family Helotiaceae; genus Hymenotorrendiella; species Hymenotorrendiella dingleyae. Next base: position 37,924 of record QYAP01000072.1, read on the forward strand.
ATAGCCCCGAGAATCAGTAGCTAAGTAGCTACCAAGAACGACTTAAAGGGAGCATGCAGCCAATTGCCAACTTCTATATTTAACAAAGCCACCCTCTAATTCCCGAGACTTAGCATACTTGAATCAAACCTCGAGTTCTTCAGAAAAAGACTTACACACAATTATTTATCGTACGTTTCCATGCAGCAGCTTCAATAGATTATCTATCCCCACTGACTCGCAGCATAGAAACATTAACCCCTCAAACGATTTGAGCCTCCAAAATGGCAGAACCACGAGGTTTGTTGAACTCTCCCGAAACTCTAACAAACACGGAACAAAGTTGCTAACAAGCGGTAAACAAACAGCCCTCGAGTCCACCCTCACGAAACTAACCCTCGATCCTCGACCCTCCAAATCATCCTCCAAAAAAGCACCCGTAGCCGACTCCTGGGAAGACGAAGACTCGGGCGACGACACCGATCGTCCTCTCTCCCAACAGCAATCGGCAGATTTCCCCTCGGCGCCGCCGCCGACTCCTAGCTCGCCGACTTCTTTCCGCCATCAGACGTTTGCGAGTCCCTACGGATATACGCCAGAAAGCAGCGCTGGAGAGAGAGGGGGAAGAGGGGATAGGAGACCTGAGAAGACGGATGCGGTGGCTAAGCGGATGATAGCTGGGGCGTTGGGGGTTCGGGCGCCGAAGAAGACGGAGGAGCAGGTTGCGTATGAGAGGGCCGTGAAGGAGAAGGAGATTAAGAGGAGGAATGCGGAGAAGGAAGCCGTGGCTAGGGCTAAGGAGGAGGCGGAGAAGGCGAAGGCTGCTATTTGGAGTGATTAGGGGGGTGGTGTGGGAGTGGATGGATGGGCGGGATAGGGATTTGGGTATGGCATTTCATATGGGAATGGCGTTTTGTATGGCATGAGATCATGATATGGAGGCACTTTCTTCTACGGAAACTGGAGGGTTTTGTCTGGTTTACTGGCAGGAAGGGCGGCAATTGTGAGCATATTTACAACCATGTATTTCCTTTTACTACAATACCACCAATTTCTTATGGCACCGAGCATTCTTCCACAGTAGCAATACCACCGCGAGGACAACTGGCAAATTCTGTATATACAGAGAGTCTTCAGATGGGACATCAATGATACTACAGCTCACACAGTTCACTGATGATGCTTGTATAGAAAAGCCTACGCATACTCGGGTCCGTCCGCCTGCTTTTGGGGAAATCCGAGGACTTTCATACCTCTATACCTAGCTACCGGTATAAAAGTATCGTCAGATCAACTGGGCGAAGACTGCCGGTGTCTAAAACTCTTGGACTAATCCGGAGTTCCGAATCCACCCGCTTTCTATTTTCTCGTCCTCTTGATACAGCTTTGGTAGATTGGTTTAAAAGGCATTCATAGTTTTTTATTGGCAACTGATACGTCAAATTCAAAGGAATTTCAATCATTTATTGACAAAAAACACTTCCTAATGTCTCTCACTCGAATCTGACCCTGGACCTCGGAATCTCCCCCGCAACACGTGCCTTCCGAAGTATCCAGGGTCAACGGGCTTATCCCCGTCTACAACACCTCCGCATCATTTCTTCCTTATTTCTCGTACGAGTCTTTTTTGATTTCAGACCATTTCACTTTTCTACTTTTCACGGTGTCATTTCTTCAAATTTCTGCTGCAAGAGTCGATCATGCTTCAACGTCGGATATTGCGGGGTAATTCCGCGGGGAAGCTCAGGGTAGGACAGCTGTGCTTTGGTACTTCGTCGTACGAGGATACGATTTCTAATTTGAAGATTGGGAAGGATACGAGGGTTATATTTCAGGGGTTTACTGGTATTTGTTCTCATTGACTTGTACTGTGCAGGAATTAATGGACTGACTATTCTCTAGGTAAGCAGGTAAGTTTGCAAAAGCATGTTGTGAGTGAAAAGGATATTGATGGAAACAGGCAACAGCAAATGCCATAGAATCGATAGAATGGGGAACAAATATCGTTGGTGGTGTCACTCCTGGGAAGAATGGAGAGCATCTTGGCCGTCCAGTCTTGCCTACAGTTCGAGAAGTACGTCAATTCATATTATTCGTGATTGGAAACGCTGGCTTACACTTTTTTGCCTGTAGGCAATGGAGAAGTTAAAACCGGACGCGACTGGGATTTATGTGGCAGCTCATCAAGCTCCGGGTGCAATTGAAGAAGCAATTGCAGCAGAAGTTCCACTTATTGTTGCAGTTGCGGAGCATATTCCAATTCATGATATTTTAAGAGTATGCCGTCTCACAAACTTTCGAACAGCTAGCAGTATTCTGACAGCATTAGATACACTCGATTCTGAAAACGCAATCCAAATCTCGACTAGTGGGTGCGAATGCCCCAGGAATCATATCCGCTATTGGGAAATGCAGAATCGGATTCCAACCTCTTCCATGCTTCATGCCAGGTCGCATAGGGATTGTTGCAAAGTCCGGAACGCTCAGTTACGAAGGTACACCAAGTAGCTCTTTTGTTTTGTTTAGGTCGCTAATTTATCAAAGCCGTGGCATCCACAACGAGAGCAGGACTCGGCCAAAGTTTATGTATAGGAATGGGTGGCGACGTTTTAGCTGGTACAAACTTTGTTGACGCCCTTAAAATATTTGAGCATGATGAAGATACTGAGGGCATTGTATTAATTGGTGAGATTGGTGGTTCAGCAGAGCTCGAAGCTGCAGATTGGATTACAGAGTATCAAAAGAGATCAACGAATCCCAAGTAAGCTCACTCAAGTAACGCGAAATTCCTAACACTGACTTGAAATTAGACCAATATCGGCGCTGATTGCTGGAATAAATAATGCTCCCAATCGTGTTATGGGCCATGCGGGAGCTTTTACTTTAACTGGTGAACCAGATGCACTGATCAAAATCAAGCACCTCCAAAATGCTGGAGTAACTATTGTGAACCATCCAGCCAAATTTGGAGACGCCATGAAGACACTTTTGGGGAATTCTGGAAGACCTAGTAGCGGTACAAAGACCACTTCTGCATCTCAACGAAGAGGCATGCACACAATGAAAACGACAAGGCCTACAGTTGGATCGGCATATCTATCATCAGAAGTCACCAACCAGAAGCGAACACTACGTGTTTCAGGAGCTCAAACCCTTGATATTCTCCGAGAAAGGGGGATCAATGCGGGAGAATATTCTGGGAAAGGACGAATACGCTCGCTTGCAATTGGTATTGACCGAAAAACGCTCTCACCATGTATTATTGCTTCCCCAGCAACGAACCCCAGTCTTGCATCGGAGGAAGAAGCCAAGAGCTTCACATTCGATTATAATAAAGGATTTGACCCCATTCGAGTTGTGGCAGTTGCAGAGCATTTGCAACTGGGATATACATCGAAAGAGTCTTTGCCGAAACTGATTTATAAACTCATTGATCTGTTCAAGACCAAAGAAGCTATCCGCTTGGAGACCAGTTTCGTTGAGCGGCTTGGGGATTTGAAAGTGGTTAAGGCGGATTTCATGTTCGACGACGCCGCATTCCGAAGCACAAAACGACAAGCAGATATTCAAGCCCTCCGACAGGTTGAAAATGAAGACCCACAAGAGGTCGAGGCCGAAAAAGACGGCATTGTATACATCAAATTTGAAGGGGACGGCAACATTGGAACTCTCGTCAACGGTGCCGGTCTTGCCATGAATACGGTAGATGCTTTAGCTGATGCCGGTGGGAAAGCGGCGAATTTCCTCGACACCGGGGGGAAAGCGACGAGCGAGACGGTCAAGAAGAGTTTCCATGTCATCTTGCAGGATGAAAGGGTCAAGGTTATTTTTGTTAATATCTTTGGGGGCTTGACGCTGGGCGATATGATTGCGAACGGCATACTGTTGGCGTTCAAGGAGTTGGAGATGCGGATTCCGGTTGTGGTGAGGATTCGGGGGACGAATGAGGAGGAGGGCCAGAAGATTGTAAGTCGTTTCCCGCTTCATATTTTCTTTTCGATTTTTGGTCTTCTTTTTTGGGGAGAAGGGTTATAGGGAAAGTGCTGATAATGAAGATAGATTAAGGAATCGGGACTTCCTCTTCATGCTTTTGATGATTTTGAAGAGGCGGCTGCTAAAGCGATTGAACTTGCGAATGAGGTGAAATGAGGATATTTTGGATCGAGTGGATTAAAAATTTAAAATAGAATGTATGGTGCAGAAAGATTGAACGATGATTTATGTATATTGTCATTCCTTTTTTCGTGTTCTGGATTTACCGGCACCGCAAGTCAAGTCTAGAACTCGATGGTAGTTGAGGGGGTGAGTACCAAGTCCGCGGCCCCACATCAGCTAACCAAGGTTTCCGCGACGTCATCCAACTTTTGTTAGCTGCGTACTTCGGAGGATTCCTGGGGTTCTGTGTGCCAAGGTTGATGGTACATTGGTATAAGTCTTCCAAGTTTGCAGAGGCAAGAGCGTCCATGAGGATAGGTTAGGTCCCCGCAAAATAAAAAACGGGCTTCACAAGTTCGAAACCATTTCTGATCTGCAGCAATAGTTTTTTGATTATCACATCGGTATTCTAGGAACGCATCTTCTTATCAACACAACGTCAGAATTAGTGCTGGACTGACGTCTTGGGGTATACTAATGTTGAGCTCCCACCACCTTGCACATATCCTCAACACTGTTTCCTCCCTGAGACGGCAGAGACCAAGCATTGTATTTCCAGCAGAGCAGCCCGTGAACGAGCGATAGAATCCTCGACACGCGCTTTTCTTTTCGGATTTGGAACAAACGAGTTCATGCAGCCCACACAGCTTCTCAACGACCCCGTTCATTACACGCACATTGTGCATTTCCCGTCGCGAAAATGGCGTTAGAAAGGTCGTCTTCGAGCGATGTCAAACTTACGAATCATGAAAAGCCTGATATTTCTCAACCGGATGCGGAGAAGAATGGAGGTGAAAGAAGAAAAGGGGGACCACGTGTGGGAGCCAGAATTGCGCCGGTACTGCCCCATCTGAGGGGTTATGATTTTGGGACTAGTGGGGATGAGGGGTCGTCGAATGGGTCGGATATCTTGGGGAAGCAGATTGAGTTGGAGGCTGGGAATGATATTCAGTATCGGACTTGTAGTTGGAAGAAGGTTTGTTGGATTCTCTCATTTATTTCCCTTGCAGTCCCCGAATTCTGAACACAAATCTCATATGGTTTTTGAGATTCAAATCAGATTGATATACTTGCTAATTTGGCACTGTAGACTGCAGCATTACTCTTCTCGGAGTATATTTGCTTGGCTATCATGTCGTTCCCGTATAGTTATTCGGTACTGGGGTTGGTACCTGGGTTGATTCTGACGGTGGCTATTGCTGGTGTGGTTTTGTATACTTCACTTGTTGTTTGGTGAGACATTTCTGCTCTGTTTTTGTGAGAGGGGTTTTGCTAATTTTGTGGAAGGGAATTTTGCTTGAGACATCCGGAAGTGAGAGATGTTTGTGATATTGGACAGATGTTGTTTTGGGGGAAAGTAAGTGATGAAGGAACTCCTTGATCTTTGTCCCTTTTACTTGTTTGGGGCCATCCTGGCTCCCGAAACATGGCCTTCACTTATCACCCTCTTTTGTCCCTCGACCCCAACTACGTTATAAGATCTCCAAGAGAAATTAAAGCTGACTTCCCTGTTACTTAGACTTGGGCCTGGTATGCCACGGCAGTCATGTTTGTGCTTAACAACACATTCATCCAGGTAAAAGCACCCGGATACACACAGAAAACATCATATTAACAAGTCTAGGGTCTACACGTACTCGTCAGCGCCAAGTACCTCAACACCATCACCAAGCACAGCCAATGCACCGTTACCTTCGCGGTCATCGCAACAATAATCTCCTTCATCTGCTCTCTTCCACGAACATTCTCCGCTCTCGCAAGACTAGCTCTAGCATCCGCCTTCTTCACATTTATTTCCGTCTTGCTAGCCACCATATTCGCTGGAATCGAAACTCACCCAGCAAACTACCACGCAGACCCAAACTACATCGATCCCGCTACAGGCAACAAATGGGGAGGCGAACCTATCGTTACTGCGGTCCCTGTGAAAGGTACCACCTTCGTCGCAGGCATGACTGCTTTCCTTAATATCGCGTATACATTCATCGGCCAGATCACACTCCCCAGCTTCATCGCCGAGATGAAAAATCCCAAGGACTTTCCAAAAGCACTCTGGGCCGTGACCGTCGCCGAAGTCCTCGTATTTGGTTGTGTTGGTTCTGTCGTCTATGCTTTTACTGGGAACCAGTATAATACGGCGCCAGCATTTGGGTCTATTGGAAATGAAACCTTTAAGAAAGTGTCGTTCTCATTCATGATTCCGACGCTTATCTTCCTTGGTGTTCTCTACGCCTCAGTTTCTGCTCGCTTCATATTCTTCCGTATCTTCGAAGGAACTCGTCACAAATCTTCACACACCGTCATCGGCTGGTCTGCGTGGGCTGGTATTCTCGCGGCAACCTGGATCGGTGCTTTCATCATCGCCGAAGTGATCCCATTCTTCTCAGACCTCCTCTCCCTCATGTCCTCTCTTTTCGACTCATTCTTCGGGTTCATATTCTGGGGTGTGGCCTATATCCGTATGCGCAGAGTTGATGGAGGCGTGACGTGGTTGAAGGAACAGACACCCAGGGGGTGGTTCATGTTGGGATTTAATGTGTGCATTATTATTGTTGGGGGCTTCTTTTTGACGGCTGGCACGTATACGACTGTGCAGAGTATTGTGGATAGTTATGAGGCGGGGACTGTGGGGGGTGTTTTTACTTGTGCGGATAATGGGTTGTAATCAGTTGAGAAGGGGAAGATAGGGGGGTTCGCTTATTATCAGTGCCGAAAATGTTATTAACTTATTGAATACATCACGGCTTACAGCTTTCAATTTCTAGATGCAGTATGGGATCAAAGCTGGGCAAAAGGTACCCATACCTAGGCATATACCGCGGTACCACACCTAAAAATTCCTACCTTTTTCACCTGAAAAAGGTAAGGTAACCTAAAAAAAGGTAGGTAACCTCAGGTATACCACGGTATTTTATATGTACCTTTTTCGATTTTCCTCCTTAGGTAACCTACCTTTTATTTTGAAAAAAGGTAAGGTAACCTACCTTTTTTCGTGAAAGGTACTACCGCGGTAACCTTTTGCCCACCAGTGTATGGGATCAATCGTTGAGAATTCACTTGAATAAATTTTGTGTATCAAACTCCCCATTCCAATACTGTATCAATTAGTGTACAAGCCCACCCCTCAGCCCCCATTTTAGATCTCATTGTGCCAGACTGTCAAAGAGAATCGAGGTCAGAATGGGAGATTTTCTCCCGTGAACGAACCCTCTCCCGTTTTCGGGGCCTCTGTCATATTGATCTTCATTGTGCCAGGATATTTAAGAGAATGGAGGTTAAAACAGGAAGAGGGTGGGTGTTCTAGACCAATTGATACAGTACTTGGAGCGACTGAAGCGACCATGAGGGATTTCACACCCATACCACCGGTACCTGGGCAAATCGAAGCTAGCTGCGAAATATGCATCGCAGTTAATTTTTGCGATCTTAGTTGACGGAAGTCGATGTTGATATTGACAAGGGTCCTAGCGTCGAGCTTCTTTTGACAGGGATCTCTTCCCAGTTTTCTCCCCGTCGTCTCTGACGTCCAATCGGTGATTACCACCCAAGCTTAACAATTTCAAGCCTTGGAGGCGTTCCTGATTGAGTTATCTTCCGAACTTCCCCACCTATCTTGCCCATGTCAAACGACTGGGGACTATTGAATGAAATCCATGATGTCCCATGATGTCAGAGCCACCGCCCATCAAGAATTCACTCGAGATGTCGCCGTCGCTTCAAGTAGAATCGACGGCTGTCAATTGAGAATGCACGAGTGTTGTACAACTTTTGTCTCACAGGTCTGCCACGAAAAGATTATTGCTTTTTATCCATCCTCAACCAATTGATTTGGCCGCGTTGTACTTTTATCTACGAATGCCACCATCGTTGGCACCGCGATAATGGCGACCTTCGAACACGAACCACAACGAGGTAGAAGGGGCGCCCCTCAGCGGCCGACCTTCAGTTCAATGAAGACATCCGATCGCCTGCGAGATTCCGAGCGCAGAACTCCATCGAGCACCAAGATACGACCTCATCGACGGTCTATCTTCAAAGAGGAGGGGTTAGAAGATCTTACCACGAGCGTGCATCCCGACCATCCAAGACGCAGGTCGCCATTACGATCCCCGATTTCACCCCCGATTTCAAACGATGCGAGAGGGACGAAAAGATCTTTGGATAGTAGCCAGGCCGCTGCAACAAAAGAAGAAGAAAAGTCAAAGACACCGAAGAGAGGGGTAGAATCATCTCCCTGGTTTTCGAAGCTCGTGAAGGGTTCAAGGCCAACAATTAAGACATCCTCGTCAGCTCCACCAGGTTCATTTTCGTCGATTCCACGAGTTGCGTTGATTGTGTTCCTGATTGCTTTGGTTGTCCCAGGATTCCGATATGGAGGCGGAAACGATAATATCCCGATACATGGCGCAGATGCTGGTGTGATTCGGACGGCCGAGTTGGTAGAGAATGGGAGTATGATTGAAGGTCGTGCGAATAGTCCTACAGATATATGTACGAGATGGGCACATCAAAGTACGTCTTTGGCTCCCGGTTTACAGTAGATTCTAACGACTGAATAGGTGCGAATGTCAATGGGACTGTGTACATATATGGAGGCGAAGCTAAAACGGAGTCAACGCAAACAACTGACACGTGGAGTAAGTTTTACTCTTTATGCTTCCCACTGACGCTATTTGGAGTAATTTTGTAATTTACTAATCGACTTGCAGATAACAATTTCTTAACACTTGACCTTACCAAATCATGGCAGATTGCTTCTCCATCCTTAACCGGTCTAACCCAGCCTTCAGGCCCACCCGCCGTAGCTTTAGGTACTCTGTGGCACTCTTACAGCTCGCTGTTCCTTTACGGCGGCGAATTTGCTGATAATCCTTCAACATCTCCACTACCAGTAGCGACATGGGAGTATAACATGGGATCAGCTTCATGGACGGAACACAATAGTCCAATGACATCGGCTGGCAATAACTCTGACCCAGGAAACCAGCCTGTTCAACGAGCTGCTGAAGGAGCTGGGTTGAGCGTTCCCGAATTAGGTAGGAGTTGGTATTTTGGGGGGCATCTTGATATGTATACGACTGAAGGCTGGTCAAATCAAATCTATAGGGTGTATCTTAAGAGTCTCCTGGAGTTTACTCATCCGGGATACGCAAATAGCGGTGTCAACTCTTTGGGAACTACGAAGGGAGCTGGTTCTGATGGTGTATATCGGAATATTACCGAGGGCGGCTTACAAGATGCTGCTGGCTTTACGGAACGCGCAGATGGTGTTTTGGTCTACTTACCTGGTTGGGGCGAACAAGGTATCATCTTGGGTTTGGCGGGAGGTACGAATACAACTACGGTATATATCCCCCCTTTTGTGCCAATTTGCAGAAATACTGACTGCTATTAGACTGAAATGAACGTTATTGATGTTTATGACATCGCAAATAGTACCTGGTACAAACAATCAACCGAAGGAACCACTCCACCGATGCGAGTCAATCCCTGCGCAGTTGTCGCCGCAGCACCAGACGGGACAAGTTTCAATATCTATCTTTACGGAGGACAGTCCTTGTCGGCAACTAGCGCAGAAACGCAGTTTGATGACATGTGGATTCTAACAATTCCATCATTTACTTGGATCGAAGTCAATATGGACGGGCAGTCACAGCCCCCAGCAAGAGCAGGCCACACTTGTGACTTGTGGGATGGCCAAATGGTCGTAGTTGGCGGCTACGTCGGCACAGATATTTCCTGCGATAGCCCAGGCATTTATGTCTTCAACGCATCGTCACTAGAATGGGCAAATAGCTTCACAGCTCTTTCTGCAGGACTATCTCCCTCTCAGGAACCTTACGGATCTTCGATAATGCAAGGCTCTTACGGGTATCAAGTCCCTGCTCCAGTTCAATCCGTAGTAGGAGGTGGTTCTCTTGGAGGCGCAACAGCTACAACCCCAGCCGTCGGATCAGCGACCGTAGGTCCCATAGCCACCGGGAAACCTCCTACTTTCACAGTAACGCAATCGGGGTCAACGGTGATCCAAACCGCGATATCTACCTCATCATCTACTCCCCAACAATCCAACACATCTACCAAGTCGAAAACAAACGTGGGAGCCATCGCAGCCGGTACCGTCGCTGCTGCTCTAGGAATCCTAGCAGGGTATCTCGCATTCTGCACCTGGCTCTACCGGAAACAGCTCAACATGTATAAACAGCATGTTGCAATGGCCCAGCGTCGAGACATCAGTCCTATCCCCTGGGCAGCCGCCGGCGGACGAACTAGCGAGAAATCTGGAGGGCAGGCAGTAATGCTTGGTCCCTTCGGTACGGACATTAACAGTGGCACTAATAGCACCGGTCGACCTTCACGGAGTGACAGTTCGACTTCTGGGCTTCCAATAGGCGCAACTGCATCATCATCAACACCCAATTCGATCGTGACGCCAGGGAGCGGTGGTAGTATACCTATTGCAAACCCTATGGTCGCAGGAGATAGACCAGGCGTAGTAGGGGGATTCGGCGGTGGAACAATGCCAGGCGGTGGGCACGCTGGTAAGGGTTATGGTTTCGATCCCTACGGCCGACTAGACGAGGAACAAGAAGAAGGAACGGAGTATCCTGGAGCTGGAGGGTATACCCTTCGACCCAGCGGCTCAACAACGCACTCCTCAACCGAAGACCTGTTAGGAGGTCAAGAACCGTCCTTCTTCAGCGTGGTTCTAAACCCCAGGAGGACACTGAGGGTTGTGAATAGTGATTGATGAAATCGTCGTTGGTACGAGGGAGAGACGAAAATGTACAGTACAGAATTTTTTCCCTTTCTTCGTCACGGTAACAGGAATGGTACTAGCAAAAAGGAAAGGATGGGGTTAGGCAACATGGAGGAGGAGTTTCCGGGGCTTGTTTTTGGATATGAAAGATACACACTACTATAATTGGAGAGGAATCTTGTAGAATAATGATACCCGTTTCACACATAAAATGTCTCTTCCCAACACATTCGTTTACAAGTATAATCCGGAAACTACTAATTTTTCTCTCATCTAATCTACATCCAATCCCCCCTCTTATCTCAACTGAATTTTAAGAGATTATGAAGTGGTTTTGAATGAGGATCAGATGAGAAGGGAAGTGTCGATGGGCTGGATCACGTCAGGAAAGCCACGATTAAAACTTTTGATCCGTAGACAGCCTCTTACTAAAACACGACACATTTGTAACCCAATTCGAGAGTCTATATGAACAGCTTCTTTGGAAGGCGTACCGTACTACCGAGTAAAGTCGCCGCTACTCCAATGTCAAGTTATATATACTGTGCCACACGAACACTTATGTCACTCACGCGACAACTACGACATCATCGTAGCTTCACTCAAGGTTTCAAAGTGAATTTTGACCCAAGCCGAAATTGATTTCATTATTGTGCTCTTCATTTATTGCAAATCCCCAAAGTACCAATTGACCATTCAATTCATTAATCTCAGTAGTAATGAAACAAAAAAGGACTCGCAATGCTATTTCATCCCATCCATCTCACCTAGAAAGTCCATTATTGAGCAATCTCAATGTTTTGAAACTCCCCGTTCCACGTTTCGCCCCGAGAAATTTCCCAGTTCTGTCATCATTTTCTAATACCTACAAGCCCCATAGTACAGATCATCAGATTCGTAAAAAAAACGCAATGTTTAGATATCACTGAGCTCATAGCTCCTCCTTGATGTAATCACCAGCTCTCTGTGCGGCCTCGCCAGCACGGTTGGTTGCTGATGTGACGCCCTCTTTGACGGCATCTGCACCCTTTTGACCTTGGTATGCGGCGTCCTTTTTGCCCTTAGCGGCACCGATGCTGAGTTGGTCCAAGACCCATTGAGCACCGTTTGACAACTTGGCGTAGAGGGTTCCTGAAGGAGTGGTGGTGCCATATTTGAACCAGTTACGCTGGTTTCTGGCATATGCGATGAGTTGATTCTTGGTAGAACCTTGGGGAACCTTGAAGCCATATGAATCAAGGTAGTTCTTCAATTCAGATTCAGACCAAGTGTCGAAAACGGTATCTTTGGCAGCATCGGTTTGCTTAGCCAAATAAGAGGTAACCGAGGCATAGCTTGTGCCACCAGATTTCGATGCGGTTGCGTAGGCAGATTGAGCGGCACTGAGAAGTTGTTCACGGGTCGCGCCAGCTTGGTTGCCGACCTTTTGCGCGGCGGCATCTCCAGAAGATGCGAGATATGCCCTGTTTGAAATTAGAAAATGTCGGAGCATGAGAATGCATGAACTTACTTGAGGTTTTCCAAGGTCCAGGTATCAAAGGTCCATGCAGACCATCCAGTAGAAGCCTTGTGTCTGTTCAATCGAACAGCAGCCAAGAGCTCGTCTTTCTTTCCGGACTGTGGGACTGGAACACCTCGAGAATCAAGATAAGCCTTCAGGCGCGACTCGCTCCATGTAGATGTGGCAGTGTTAAACGCATCCTGAGCCTTCAATTGGGCGTCATCAGTTGCTTTGGCATACTGATTGGAAGCCTTGGATGTCGCAGCTCCAAAAGCAGAATTAGCGGAGTCAGAGAGGTTATCGCCAGTGAGCTTGGCCTTGTGTTTTCTAGCAATAGCCAGAAGCTCGTTGCGCTTGCTACCTTGTGGTACTTTGATACCGTTCTTATCAGCCCACTCCTTGATTTGAGAGTCGGACCAAGAGTTAAGTAGTTGCTCGCTGAGAGTTTCTTGTGCGGCAGCTGCGGACTTGGAAGCAGAAGCCTGGGCATCACTCGTCTTCAAACTGGCAACACGGGCATTTCGTCGAACGCTTGCAATCAACTTATCGCGTGTGCTTGGCTGTGGTGCAGGTATTCCATGAGAATCAAGCCACTCCTTCAAATCTGAAAATTTCTGTTAGCGTGGCATCTCTCAATCAGCTATTGGTTTTCAACGTACCAGATTCAGACCAGCTCTCATAAAGCCAGTTACCAGGATAGGCGGCAGTCTCGCCAACCTTTTTGGAAATATTCTCATATTCGGCGCGGATAGTTTGAAGGAAAGTGTCACGCTTGCGTGGTTGAGGAACCGGAATCCCGTGTTTGTCAGCAAATGCCTTGAGTTGCGATTCTGTCCAGCTGCGAATTGTTAGCAATCGGATTTTAAAGTCGCGGACCAAGCAAGTTTACCTGTCAAAAATCCAGTCCTTTACGCTACCCCAAGCATCTTCCGCCTTATCCTCGGCCTCGTACCAAGAGTTCTTGACCTGGACCACAAGACTATCTTTGTTTGATGCTGCGGTATCCTTAACATCTACGCCCTTCTGCTTCAGGTAGGAGTTGAGCTGCTTGGTATCCCAGTCGTTGTATGGACTGGCCACCTTCGATTGCCAGTTGTCCTTGATGAGATTCTCCAAATCTTTTCGGTCTGCGGGTGTTGGATATGGAACATTGTGGTCTGACAACCATCTTTCGAGCTCAGTTTCGTGCCATTTGTTGTAGACTGAAATTCTATTAGCATGTGCTTGATCTAAATGATAGTAGCGGAGGCGGGGTCATGACGTTTGCTGAGAGGGAAAAGCAATTCGCAAGAGAAAAGAGCCCCAAAAAAAAGAGGAAAGTCAAAATGAGCAGTGCAGCAGCTGGCGAATCTTGCGAGGAGGATTGTGCGAAACAGTAGAGGTGCGACAGATCAACTTACTAGCTTTACTGAACCAGGTGGTCGCAACAGTAGCTTCTGTTGCCAAGCCCAGAACCAACAGCTGGGAAAAGAGCTTCATTTTGTGACAGGCTCTTGGAGGACGGTTGTGTTGTGTACTCAAGAATAGATTCTCCCAGGGAGATGTTTTGGCAGAATGTGATGATGGTCAGGTTGAATTAATCTGGAAGAAGTAGAGGTTGAGAAAGCTGCAAACAAGACAAGGGAGGTACGAGTAGGCAAGGCGTCTCGCTTAACTGGTGGATCTAATTTCGGTGACGTAGTTCGAGATGTTCAGTGAATTTCTCGAAGCAGCGATGGGATTGGAGAACACAAGGAAGATGGAAAGCTGCCCTTGCCCAAAACGGATCTCTCATTAATTGGTCTTGGAAAACTATCGATGTCATATGGTGGTAAGGCGGAGGATAGAGGCGAACCGCTTTGTTTACTTGCGAGAGTTCGGTCTGGAATGACGTTACTCTGTCAGCCACAGCTCGCGGTTGACTGGCTCGTGCATGTGGCTGGTGCGGGGAAAGAAAATCTTAGACGGGGATGACCCAGTAATAGGAGGTCAAGCTCCGAAGATTTTCAAAAGGATCTGATTTGATTGACCAGGTTACCCTGCTAAAATTTTCAAAGCGGCTGAAATTGACTTTACTGTAACAACACCACCTCAAATGATCTTGCTTCCATCTTATACTCTATTATACCAGTCCATTTATTAAAAGAGCATAAGATAACAAACTCACTTGAATTTGAATAATACTATTATTGGATCGATCTCATAGCACAATTACTCAAAGCTTACGGCTACGACAATACTAAAATCCGGAACGTATTTTTCTTCTTCTTCTTCTTCTTCTTTTCTTTTTTTAGATAGATGCTCGATTAGTTATCTCATTTTTTAAAAAAGGAAATTCTTTACCTCAAGCTAACACATTATAAGGCTCTAATTAAGTATCTGTGCTCACAATACGGCGGCATTTATAAAATTATGCACAACAAAGCCCACTTCCACATTCTAGAAGCCACAAATATAAATTTGCAGAATTTCGGTAGAGTGAATATATTTCCATTCCTGAAGAACTGAGATCATAACCAACACCCCCTCCATTCACTTCCCTCAATCTAAAAAAATCAGTCAGCTCTAACCCAGATCTCTCAACAACATCTGCACTTACCAGCATCCTCACTTCTTCTCAACCGTCCGATCATGACCCTCCGAAAACTCCCTATTATGCTTCTCAACCTCAGCTTGTTTCTCCTCACTCCTCTCCGCCTGCGAATTATCCAAAATCTTCGGTTTCGCTCCATTACCCGTCTTCTCCCTCCCATCATCCTTATTACGTTTCTCACCTTCTCCAACCTTTCCAGCCGTAGGACTCGAGCCTGTTTCCTTTGCCTCCTTGGATCGCGAACCGCCCGATTCAGAGGCGGGGGATTTGGTTGAGAAGGCTCTGGTACCTTTGTTGGATGAGCTTTTCTTGGTACCTTTCGTCTCGGATGCAGTTTCGGTTTTCGTAGGACCGCCGCCTGTGTTCTTTCCTTCGGCGGGTGGGGAGGGTCCTGGATGTTCGGCTTGCTGTTTGGTTGCGTTGGAACCGCCTTGGTCTTGGGGGTTTTCGGCCGCGGGGCTGCCCGTGGGATCGCCGTATCCTTGGGCAAAGCGAGATGGGGTCATGGATATATTTCGAATTGCTACACGCTGAGAGGGTGCGGCGCGGCGAGCGAAGCTCGAGAGAGCTGCTGTTGGGCGGAAAAGAGACATTTTGGATGTGAATTTGTTGTGTAGCAAGAAAGAAAATGCAATGTGAGGAAGAAGTGCTGTTGAGGAGAATAGAGAGAATAAGCAGGGATTGAAACTTGAAGCTAGCTGAGCAATAGTTCCTTTGCTGTACCCAGCTCCAAAATTAGTCTGCTTCCATTACATCACCACCCCTTTTCCGGAACCGAGGCGCAGCCCTTTCGGCAACAACCGAGTTTGGAATCGGCTACAGCTAGCAAAAGAAGAGTGTTACAGTATGGGTTTACCCCGCTAATTTTCCTGGGTTGAAGTCGTTGTCCCACACAATGGATTGGGAAGTTGAAAGCTCGCTGTGGTACAATATTTCAGAAGTTGGCCCTTTCCAGGACTGTACCACACAATCACATCTCAATTGATAAAGTACGGTCCGGGTCGCCCTGTATTCACTTTGATCTGTAACGCGTTCTTGCCGACATGTCATCTAACAGCCCATCGAAGTTCCCCTTCTTGACTTTGAAGCTGTGAATGATATTGATGAGGAGTAAACCAAAATCGAATTGGACAGTTACTTCGCCTCCCACCTAATACTGCTTCAGAGTCCAGATAGGCTGTTTTAAGGAGAGAGAGTCAGGGTCAAAATCAACACAATAATGCCTTCGTAAGTTTGACACTTTCAAAACGAAAGGGTGATATAGTGCTATAATAGTAGTAAATCAAGGGTTCGCCATCTCCGGTGCATTGGAAACATGGCCTAAACTGAGCTTCTAAAGTAGATAACCAAGTTTTAAACTCGAACACTAGAAATCTGCCTTTAAAGCCAGAGAAGCATTTAAAGACCCAACCACAGCAAAACAGATCAAGGGCGAAACCGCATAAGAAATCGCAATGAACTTCGCAATAGTCATTTTTTCTTCCTCGCCTCCTCCACCAAGTTCAGCTACCGAAATCAATTTCGTCGCGGTTGGTCCGGCGGGCATCAACATAAGAACGAAGAACAAAATCGGATCGTCACTGAGCCAATTCGTTTTTGATGCAATGGCATAGATGGCCGCGATGCTTACTCTGGATCCCATTTTATTAGCTTCAAGTTCGTTGTTATATATCTGGTGAAATCTGGTGGTTTGACTTACACTGGCCAGAAAATAAAGCGAACAAACAGAACTGAAAGTAGAGGTGCTAACTTCAGCCCGCCCTTGGATTCTTCCTGCTTTGGTTTGAGAGCCATACTGAGTTTTGCGCCAGCACTCAACAACTGGAGCGCTGCAAATAGCGATCCGAGACTCGCAAGCGAAGAGGTCAGCCACGCTTTGAAGAAACCACCTTGGTCAGGTGCATTGAAAAAAGCTCTGTGAAATGGTGGGACCAAGCCAAGAATCGCACCTATGGCTGCTCCGATAAGCGGTGCATTTAGAAGACTTCCTACAAATGCTAGGCCATGCTGGAGCTGCCGGGGTATCTTGGTCCAAAAATGGTCTGAATGTCTGGACATTTGGCCTATAAAACCAAGGGCCGGCCTCTCAATTGAATGAGGAAGTAAAGTCGTGGTCTCGGTATCGTGTTCTTGTTCTTCTGCGATGTGTTCCGGCGAGTTGCTAGGATTGGCATGCTCCTCATCACCCCCACTTTGCCCGTTCAATTTGTTGATGTCGGCGTCTTCTTGGCTATCGCTATCGCTGTCTGGCGTTTCTTCATCATCCAGAAGTTTCGGACCAAAAGCAAAGGTCAAAGTATTGCCAACAATTGAAGAGAACAAAAAGTAGGATCTCGCTCTTGCAACCGCTTCGACAGCCGTATCATTTCCTCCCATCGAAAGATCCCTTAGAATCCCGGAAGTTTCCATAGATTGTACAAGTAGCAAAGGCAACGAAGTCGTATTGTTAAAAGCCATCGCAGGAACAATCCAAGATGGAAATTTAAATGCTCGTTTTAAACACCAACCGAGTAGCATGGAAAAGAGGGTATATATTGATGCCCAAACTGTAGGAGGATTAGTCGGGGTTATGGCAGTATGCAATTGAGAGGAATTTACTCAAAACTGGTACGAATCTTCGTAACGTATCTAAATGCAATTCAGAACCGACGTTGGTTATAAGAAGAGCTGGCAAAAACATCCGCACACAAAGCTTGGAGACGTCTTTAGCGGAGGACTCCGTCAAGAGATGCCACCTCGAGGCAATAAATCCAGAACTCATAGTCAACAGAATGCCCAGAGACGCCTGTAGAGCGCCGAGAAAGCTGGACAGCATTCCGCGCGACATCTTGAAGACCTGGTCGAAGTGAAATTTAGAGAAAAAATTGTGTTGACACCAAAATACATTGCAGTACGATAAAGATAAAGAAAAAAGAGGCGTGAAGATGAGTGTGTATGTATACGTTGGCAAGGGTTTGTAAGCTCGCCGTCCTCGGTACCATTATGGGGCACGTCATGGCCTTTTAAACCTGGTATATGCATGCTGACCCCCAACTCGGTATGTCGCGATGTTGTGGGGGGATTTTCGAGTTTGCATCCTGGTGCATCTCTTATCACAACTCCGAGACTTTTAGTCCGATCTCAGTCACGTTGGTTGACCGCCATATGTGACTTTTGACAATGGACCACTCAAATCAAACGGAGTTGTTGCGGACGATGAGATTTCTAGGAAGGTGAAAAATGAAACACATCTTGAGTTACCGTTACCTCTTTGGTGCGGATTCCCGCCGGGCACGTGATTCTGCGAGTCGAAATAAGATTTCTCCGAAGCGTACGTGTACCTTTTCAATGACCGTCTTCGAAAATCATTTTTTTTTTCAAATCTGTGACTTCTCATAGCCCAACAATTCAATAGCAAGATGCCTCGTTTCGAATACTTTGAAGTTGTACGGTGCAGAGCTCACGCTCGTTTCCTTTGTCGCGGGTAAGCGTGAGGCGACGCGCCAACGATCCGCGGTAATCTTCTCAAGGTAACACATGAGCAAACATTTCAAACCGCGTTTGGGAGCTCTTACTGACACGTAGACAGGGAAATCACTCCAAGCACTCAGATTCTAGATTCCTGGACTTGTCTAGAGTCCAGACTGAGGATGGTATCGAAAGTTTCGGGAGGCTTGCCAGTTGCGAATCCTTTGAATGACGATCGAAGCCTTAGTCCGAGACGAGCCCATTATCCCAATCAAATCGCCAAAGGGGAGAGATTGGCCTCGTCATTCTTGTGCCCACAGCTATCGACCAGATCTCAATTATCTCCCTACCCGAAAAGCACATCTCTTGGGTAGGAAGCATAACATCATTTTTCGAGTCGGAAATTTTTGAAAGAAACTCACCCGATTACTTTTTCATTGGATTAGTATATTTTTTTCGATTATAGTATAGGTTTTAGGGATTTAAAAGGCTTAAAATTATGTTATTATTAGTGTTTTAAATTATTTAAAGGTTATTAATATTAGACTCTTATTATCCCTTTTAATTATATAATACGCTATTAATTTAATTATTAGAATTTTAGAAAGGAAAGTTAAAGAGTTTTAAATTCTTTTTAAAAGATTTATAGAAGTTATTAATTATTATTTAAGTTTATTTAAAGATATTATAAATTCGATTCTTTTAAGATTCTTTTATTTCTTTTATATTAAAATAAGTGAATTAAGTAAATTTTATATAGAATAATACTTTTTTAATATTATTTTAGATTCGTTTTTATAATTTTTAATTTCTTTTAAGACTTTTAAAGTTTTTTAGAATATTATTATAAAGAATAATATTTATAAAAATTCTTTTAAAATTTAAATTAATTTTAATAAAATAGCCTTTAATTTTATAAAATTTTATTTTATATTTTAAGATTAATTATCTTATATTAATAATCGTTTTTATATTCGATTTTCCGAGAATTATTTTATTTATAATTATTTTATTTATAATTATATTAATTATAATATAGATTCTTTTTTAAAGGAATTATTTAAAATATTAGAGTTTAAATATCTTTTTATTAAGATTTAAAAGGTTTTTTTTAGGTTTATTATAATCTTTATTTTTAAGGAGATTAAAATAATTCTTTTAATTAAATCGAAAAAGATTTATAAGGTTTTTTAAATAAATATTAAAATAGAAAATCTTATTAATTAATTTATTTTTAGATTTAATAATATTCTTAAAAATATTAAACGTTTTTAATATTAAATTAATAAAAGAATAATATATTAATAGACCCCTTTTATTTTTAAGAAAATAGTTTAAATAATCGATTACTTTTTTAAAATATAATTAATTAAAACTATTAAAATTAAGGATTTTTATAAGAATTTTTATTTAATTAACGTTTAATATATTATTTATTTTCTTTAAAATATAATAAATATTAAATTTATATTATATAAATGTATTTATAATTAATTAATTATATTTATTTTTATAACTAATAAATTTAAAATTATATAATATGAAATTTATTTTAATTTTTATAATATTAAAACTTATATTAGATTTTTAATATATTATTTTTATAGATTTTAAAAATATATTAAAAGCTTTTATTCTTTATATAGTAATATTATTATAAATTATAATTATAATTATAAATATATATATTATTTAAATAATTATATTATTGATTTTTTTGATTACCGATTTATTCTTTAATAAGATTTTAATTTATTTAAAAAATAAACATAATTAATTAAATATTTTATAAATAATTATAAGATTAAATATATAAAAAAGTTCTTTTATATTATATTCGATTCTAAGATTAAGGTTTTTAAGGATTATATAAAAATAAATAATTCTTAGATTTAAATTTTAAATAGAGCTATTTATATTATTTTATATTTATTTATTTTGAATAAATTTTAATATATTAATTTTAATTTATAAAAAAGTTTATATATATTTAATCTTAATCTTATAATTAATTATAATATTATTTTTTCCTTATATTTTAGATTTAATTTTATAATTTTATGAGTTCTTTTAAATTTATTATTTCTTTTTTTTAATATAAATATAAAGAGAAATCTCTTTTTAAGTTTAATTTTATTCGGTTTTAGAAAAGGAATTAGAAACTTTTTAAATAAATAGGTTTTAAGTTTATTTAGTTTTATATTTATTAGAATTAAGAAATTATATTTTATTTAATAAATTATAACCGTTATTTTAATTATTAAATTTAATATTTCTTTTAATAATTAGGTTTTTAATGAATTATCTTAGATTATATTTATTATTGATTATTTAATTTAATATTGAGAAGATTTGAGGTTCTTGGAGACGCTACGGTCGATAATAATGGTGGTAGAAGTGATCAATTGAGGTCTAAGTCCGTGCCCCACTCCTGTATATGGTTCGTAGAGGCCCCACAGGCCCACATGAAGTCTAATCGATACGTACAAGCCAAGATAGGGTAGATCTTGACAATTTTATTTCTTAAAATAAATAAATATAATAAATATTTATATTTATTTTAATAATTTAAAAGTTATAATATAATTCTTTTTATATTTTATTAGAATCTTTTAAGAGGTTTTTAATAAATTTTATTAAATTTTATTAAATTTTATTAAATTTTATTAAATTTTATTAAATTTTATTAAATTTTATTAAATTTTATTAAATTTTATTAAATTTAAATAATAGGATTAAAGTTTATTAATATTTTAATTATATTAATATTAAAGGAAATGAAATAATCGATTATATTATTAAAATTACGGTTAAAAGAGAAGGGGTTTTTATTTTCCTTTTTTATATTATTATTTTTAATAAACGAATTAAAAATATAAGAGTAATTAAAGCTAAGAATTTATAAAATATTGTATTTTTAAATAAATATTACGATTTTAAGCTTTTTAATTAAATCTTTAAATCTATTATTTTATACCTTTTTTAATCCGTATTAAATAGATTAATCATTATTCGAATTAGTTATAAAGATTTTATAATTTATTATAAGAGATTTAATTATTAAAACGCTTTTTTACTTTATAATTATAATAAAAGGAAATCTTTATTATATTTAGTTTTCTATTAATTTATAATTAAAAAAGTTTTTAAAATTTTTAAAATAATTAATACAAATCTTAGGATCTTATTCGGCTCTTTTTCATATAAAATCTTTAAGAAAATTCTTTTAAAGATTCGATTCTTTTAAGATATTTATTTTATAAAATAAAAGTAATTATTTAATAACGAAATTCGATAAGAGAATATTATTAAAAGTTTAAATCTACTTTTTTTTAAACCGTTAATAATTAATCTTTCTTTTTTAAACCCGATCTTATAATATTTATTAATATTTATAAATAAATTATAATTCGAATTCCTTTTATTTATAGATTTTACGATATTATATATTATTCTTTTCTTATTTAATTAATTTATTATTTCATTTATTTTATTATTTATTAGGGTTTTTTATATATAGATTTATATATATTATAATAATTAACTTATCTTTTCGAATTATTCTAATTCCTTTTACTTCTTTAGAAGTTTTACTTTTTAGCGCTTTACCTCTATAATAAAGGGGCTAGTTTTTAAACTTTATGTTTCTTAAAGCCTAGGGTTAAAACTAGCTCCCTTGGCGTTATGTGCCTAAGCTTAGGACTTCTAGGACTCGTTGATTATGGTTATCTTAGATACCGTGAAAAATTGCGTACTCCGTTTGACGTTAAATAGTGTAAATAAATAAATAAATCTTGGGTGGGAAGATACACCCAGCCCAATTCTGGAAAGGTTATCAAGACCCTGATAGCATACGAGCATAGCTTTCCGACTTCAAGCTCAACATCATCAGCTGGCTGCAGAAGGCTCACTTTGCCATTGATGCCCAAATATTCTTGGTCTCCAGCATTTGCCATGTCGTCTTGATTCTAAATGGCGGGAGTGGCAGCCTACTGGCAGGACGAACCATGGAGTTGTGTATTCTGATGCGGTTGGGAAGAGGCAAATTCGGGAGCGATCGAGTGATATTCTTTCGCGAAGGTCGAACGTCGACAACAAGCAACGTTGGACGTCTGCTCATTCTCTTCCTTAGCTCGCAAGACAGTGAGGACAACAGAGTTGCATCATTCGGGCGAATGCTGAAACTATTTTTAGTCATTTGCTGTTGTTTTCGACATATTTTGATCCTTTCAAGGTCAAGGCAAGCAACCGACGAGTTCGGAGTGACGTTGTTGTAACTTCTGGCATCAAGGAATTTGGCGTAACCATGCTTACTACATCATAGAACCAAACCATGCTTCAGACAGCCACAGCTATTCCCGTTTTCCAAAAGAAGCAAAAGTGGCTTGACGGCAAATGGCTGCAGGGGTAAAACTAAAGGTCATGCATGGTGGAGTCAAAATTCAATCCAAGTGACACGGCGAAGCTGTGCAAAAAGCCGTGAAGCTCGAATCAAAGACTAGGTATTCGATAACGCCCAGGGAAACTATCCCAAGTTGTGCGAGCCAGCTAAGGTAATGAAAAAGGTCCAGCTTAGCGAAGAACAATTATCGGCAGTCACAAATGAATGACCCCCTTCCAAAAAAAAACTTCATGAACGAAACGATGTGCAGGGGAAAATATATAAAGTGGGGGTTGGCTGCTCTGGCCTCATGACAGTAACTCCCACTTACAAGTTGAGCGGATCGAAGGCAACACACGAAGCACCTTGTCATTCTCTACTGGCTTGTCTTTGAAAATGTATTTCACGTGTGCGGACCAGTCATCGGAAAGCTACACCACGGCCTGCTGCTTCCCATACTGAATGCCCTCGGCCGGTATAATTAAGACGAAGGCCACGATCAAGCACATGACATCAACGGACGAGGGGAGTCCGGACGATCCGAGAGATACCTCAGCCTGGCACTTGAACATCAGTCGCTTGCCAACGACGTCAGCAATTGGGAATTTGCCGCTACCAGTAGTAGAGTGAAAACAACAATGAATAAACTCTCCGAATCCTGGATGGGTTGTTCTAACTTATCCATCGGGATCACCGAATCTACGCAACTGGAACACGTCTTCTTTCTTGAAAAAAACATGATATTATTGCAGTCTTCCTCTGGGGTAACTTCGTGGGGTTCCAGTTACCATTACAGACCGTGCACTGCCCTGACGGTAGGATTTGCCCCTCTACCTTTCTTGGTGTGGTCGGTTTGGGAAATTTCAATTGGTTCTGGATACTGATAAAGCAGACGTTGATATTTGGGCGATCGACGTCAGCGGCAGAAGGGGAAAAGTTGACCCTCGCTAATTAAATCCTTGCAATGACGGGCTTATAACACGTTCTATACCCTCCCCCAGCTACACTACTACATTGGGACAGGGGATGCTACCGTTGCAGTTTGTACCCCTGTTGCAAAAGCAGGATCTTGCCGAAGCTTGGGCCCTGACTCGCTGAAAAAAGAACTTCACATCCAACAAGCGAGTTTACATTTCCTTTCATTGGCCTATCAGACTTTGTTACAGACCCCTTTGGGCTGAGAATGATGCAGATCGACGTTGAAGTATCCTCGTCTGTCAATCCCCACGAAACACGTTACCGACGAGCCCCGTTGGAATGGTTCGGAAGGCTCTCGCCACGACAGTGATCGCTCGTCTACATTTCCATTTCCATGCATGCCTCGTATTGGGATTGGAAGTCCTTTCTATTCTTCACGCTCGAAGGTGCCCAACCGCGCAACATGACCCCTCATCGTTGTGGTGCGGTAAGCTGCAGCAAGTGATCTTGTAGCGCTTCCGGCTTTCATGCCTTTTGAAATTGCGCCGAGCGCCCTGTCAAAACAATGTACAAGTCGCCAGGCCTTTGATCGTTAATAGTTGACGTAAGGCGGAAATCGAGTCTGTGCGAGGACTGGAAATCCCATACGGCGTCATACTCCGAAGTACGAAATTCAAAATCGCATGTTTTCGCTCCGCAGATTGTCTACCGAGGACCACTTTAGAGCCGCCTTGCCAATCCAGTGTTACCAATGCTGGCATCTAAGTCCCGGATGATAAGCTACATTGTCGATCTCCACTGTACATGTAGAAGCAACCCCAGAAAAGCTGAACACGGCATTCCTGTGGCAACGGTCCGTTGGAACAACAATGATTCTCTATTGGCTCGTGGTTCAGGAACGATCGAAGTATGGCAAAACATTTCTCCACGCCTACTTCCATCCGCCCCCTGGATCCCTTCCGAGCGCATTCAAACCTAGGGTCTTTGGATCGACATCATATCTCTTCTCAAGTCTGGTAAGGCCCACGCAATCCGTAGGGTAGCTGCAAGAGCTCAAATGAATTTGATTGACGGCATGACGAAAACCCCTGGCCACAAAGCGGGAAAGAGACTTTGTTCCTTGAAATCCAACAGGAGAAACTTGAGATCGACATCATTGTTGGGAGATGCTAGCTGAACAAGAAATGTAAGAGCTTTGAGATTCTTATCACACAAGAGGGAGTATAGAGAAGAAAAGCTATAAAGGTAGAGCTCAGCTCCCTCTAAATTATTCTAACCCACACCATCAAGCACCTCACTCATACAGTGATCAAAACATCAACCGCCAGTATGCTCTTTTCATCAATCACCCTCTTCGGCCTCCTCGCCAGCGTTCTCTCGGCCCCCGTTGAGGAGTCAAGATCCAACGATATCGAGAGCCGCCAGACTCTTTTCACCTGCTCTTCGGGAACCGCAGAATGCTGCGATGTAGATGTTCTCGGTATTGCAGACTTGGATTGTGTCACTCGTAAGTTCAGATATTTCAGCGTTCATCTGTAGAAAATACTCACATCGTGGTTTTTAGCATCATCGGCACCTGCCAACGTCACGGACTTCAACGCTATTTGCGCAGCTGAAGGAAGAATCAACATGTGCTGTGATCTCGATCTTGTATGTTCTCCATCTTACCATGCTTTTAAGCCATCGCCTGCTAACCCCTTCACCAGCTGGGCCAAGGTCTTCTCTGCACATCTCCCGACAACACATAAGCTGTCACTCAATTGACAGATCAATCTGGCTTTGAAAGTCGACTTTCAAGCCACCCACCTTCTTTTTAGCTGGGATCTCTTGCTACATTTTGTACTGCGCAGTAATTGGGTCGCTGTCTCTCGTTTTTGGTTCATGTCACTTTGTAACGATTATCCGGGAGTTGAGATTCGCAAAGATTCGGGGACTCGGCGATATTGGTAAACTGTAGTTGTAGTGTTTCAATTTTCAATACATGTATCATCACAGACTCTCTTGCTATCTTCCTCTGGCACATATTCTTCTAATTCGCACCGTAATCTCCCGTTGGTAAATTTTGCCCCTATCACTTTTCCCATCAAAATAGAACAAGAAACCAACAAACAACCATTCAACCCCCTCAAACCCACCATTTCAGCATATCCTACCACCCTCCCCCTCCATCTCGATAAAAAAAAAGGGGGGGACTCCCTCGCTTATTACCATGATTTCCAAGTTTTTGCCAAGCCTCCCTCAAGGTTGCAATCCGATTGGTTCGGCGCCGCAGCTTTCATTTTCCCAGGATTTTTGTTCCTTCCTCGGTACATTCGCCCAATTTGCTGCTGATCTGGGGTTTGCGGGGGTGTTGTCGGGGTTTTCTTTTGCACTTCGCTTTTGGTGTGTGTGGTCTTTTTGGGGCTTTCGGAGGGCTGATTCCGGGGTGGTGTGCTGTGTTAGGCGAGTACGAACTAAGTCATTGTATGGGTATCTTTAGCCAGGTAAGGAGGTCTGTTAGTATAAGCCTATGGTTACTGAAAATCATATGCTTGAAAACCGGGGTTGTTTAATTAATCGGCGAGAGAGAAATCAAGTTTTGCGTAGTTCTAAGTGCGAGACAATACGTCTTTAAGGATTTTATCGGTAATTGATGTTCTCATGGTTATTGGAGATGACATGCTTAAAATTAGGAGGGAGGATCGAGACTTACAAGGGGAGCTCGCTACTTGCGAATTATCATATACGTTCATTTTAAGGGGTTGATAAAAACCCCATTTTGGGTGTAAGCGCGCTGTTGCAGATACTATGATTCCATCAGATCGGAATTTCAGCCACCTTCACGCTTCTATTGCCGTTGTCATTCACTAAACCTTCTGCAATCAAAAAACCGTCAGAGAAGTCACGCCTTCTAATAGTGAATTGAAACTCGATTTTGGGAGCAATATTATCAGTTGGCTAGTGGTCATTTAATGATTTGTTCTAAACCACTGATATGAGAGAATGAATGTAAGATGAGGGTTCCTGAGGTGGGAATAATAACTTTCTCTTTTATTGGTTATTCAATTTCTTTCATTTTATGTATTCTCAGAAACTGGTTTCAATTGTAGGCCAAGTCTGGAATAGATTCCTTCATGAAATCTGTACTAAGTAGTCTCGGTATTGTCTTTCTGGTCAGCCCGCTTTCTCTAAATACTCGTGAACACACAAAATTTGAAAACAAGTCGCCACCCGAAGGCATCATTCCAACCTATTTCATTGAATCGATTCATGTTCAACCTAAAACAGGCTTGTCTTCAATATCGTGGCAGTAAAGAGCACCACGGCAGCGAAAAATATCGGGAAAAGACCACTTGACAATAACGGAGGCATCCATCTTCCAGTGTCCTTCTGCTTACACTCTTCATTTTCACATTTCAGAGCTTGCCCCCGCCTAATATGCGCCTGAAGATCTCTAAACACTTTCAGAAATCCCGTAGGAAGCAATTCTCGCTCTTTCGCTAAATCCAGGGGTGTCTTCCCCGCTTTATTCTTGAGCTCTACATCCATGCATGTTAAGTCCATGTCGAAAAAGCGTTTAAGAACTTCAAGGGATGGGTGGGCCGCTAGCATGTGGAGAATCCCATTCCCTTGGGAATCAGTGGCGGTAAGATCAAGGGAATGGCGACGTAAAGCGGTTATGGCCTTGCTGGGGGATGCAGAGTAAATCAAGCCAAATAAGAAGTCAGGAATTCCTTGGTAATAAGTATCGAGCAGAGCGCCTTTCGATAGAAGATATTCTACACTCAACTTGTGGTTTTTGCACATAGCCATCATGGTAGGACTTGCTTGCGCTCGTGACAAAGTGTTCAGAGATGATGCATGGCCCGAATCAAAAAAGGGCTCCAACCATTTGACGTCGTTATGACAATACGCAGCTATGTGCAAAGGTGATAGATCTTGAGCATCCACAATCGAAGGATTTGCGCCGCTCGAAAACAGCGAGTGCAAGATAGGCAACGAAGACTTGCCAGTAGCATAGAATAGAGCTGTTCTTCCGTATCGATCTTGCCTGTCTGGGTCCGCACCTACTCCAAGCAGGCTTTCCACCGCATTGTGGTCTCCTATAATAGTAGCCCAATGCAGAGCGGTTAAACCCTCTGCATCCTGAAGCTCAAGATCTTTGCCGGTTGTGGATTCTAGAGTTGTATCTAATGGAGGAGCACCAAGCTCCAGTATACTCTTGTGCAGTAAGTGGTCGCGCTGAAGCTCGAAGTGATCTCTATCGCCAAAAACGGAAATCATCTCATCCCGGAAAGAATGATCGCCTGCGGATACAATTTGCTTCCAAGCTTTGTCAATGGGTGTCTCTCCATAAGCATCTTCTTGAAACATATCTGCACCATAGGCCACAAGCGCTCGGCACATTGCGGGCTGTCTGTGAATAATAGCAACGTGCAAAGCCGTGAACTCTGGCCCCATAATGGCGTCATCTGGTCTAGCCTGTCGCCTTTCTAAAAGTGACTGAACCCCCTGAATATCTCCTCTAATTGCGTAGAAGTGTAAAGGACTGATCTTGACAATGCGTCGGGGTCGTAATACTGCTTCAGGGCCAGCCACATTCAGATAAGTAGCTCTCAGTGTCCATTGGCAAAACCAGGATGGAAAGCAGTAGAAGATGCTAGCTTTTATTGTCGTAGATTTACCTGATGTGGGAGCACAATCTTTGGAGGTGGATGTAGATATTGTGAGTCGGCCTACAAGGAGATTTCCTCGAGTCTCAAACCGTTTTCGGGAGCATTGAAAATGGTCTATGCATTTGCAAAACGAATTGCGTCGTCTCTGAGCCAATTGCGACGTATCCCGGTCTGACCACGGAATAACGTCGTGTGCCGAAGGTTTGCCTGGAACGAGGTGGCATAGCACAGATGGCGAGACTTCGTGCTTTTGATGAAACATACTATCTTTCAGGCATTGTAATTGGGAAGAAATACGCTCATGGTGAGAAAGAGAAAGGTTTAGTTGTTTGGTTTGAAAGTGAAGAATTTCCTCAAAGCGAGTTTCAAGATTCATCAACGCAGGGCTAAGGTGAACAATCAGAAGTATTCAAACACTGTTAATACGACAGGACTCACGCAGTGGTCAGACCAAGAGCTGCAATGATCTCTTGCCGTAAAGTAGAGAAGCGTTGATGTCTATATTTCGAAATCTTAGCATACTGCACTGTTTCTGAGAGGATCAATTGCCTGATCAGACTTACAGAAAATTCGCTTCGTTACGCACACGGCAGGACAGATAGAATTTGAGCTGTGTCGTTTTCCCACAGCTGGCTAATTTAGACACAAATTGTCCTGCAGCATTGAGCTCATCTTCAAATCGTGCCCTAAGGCAAACCCAATTCTCACTTGAAAATTTAGTATCTCCATCATCAAGAGATACCAATTCTTCGAGCACTCTCCTAAGCTCATCGAACTCTTGAACAAGGCCCTTGATTTCGTCAGGAACTCTTTTTATGGCGTAAGTGAAGTTGGCTATGGTATGAGAAAGCGCGACGAGTGTGACCAGGGAAGACGCAAGTCCAATTGCTTCCATTGTGTGAAATTTAGGGGAACAGTTGAAAAGACATGTGTTGGAGTTGGGGGAGAGTCAACATTAGAGGTAGTTGGTCAGCAGTGCGTGTATTTCCCACTTTTCCAGAGAAGACGGATGATTATATGAAACCCTGTAGGCCCACACGAGGTCTCAAAAATTGCTCCCTGTGGCAACATTGCGATTCGCACAATCATGCACCCAGTAATGACCAACCTCAGGCATGGAGGAGTGCTTTCACAAACATCAAACATCCAAAATTAGCAGCGGATAGAAAAGTGGGAACATGTTCGCCAAAGGAAGCTATGAAAGACTTTAAAGATCTTTGACCGGACAAAGCTCATTCGCCTCCCCACCATCAGAGTGCTTAAGTGGCAGCGCGCGGCAATAGCATCGACTTTTTGAGAAAGTAACTTTTACGCCACCCCCCTTACATTGGTAAGCATGTCAACTGCATACCCAGACATTCCCGCGTTCGCACAAATTGGACAAAAATAGAAGAAGTTTAACTAACAGATCATAAGTGTCGATATCTCAGGTTGAGATTTTCGGCAGGGTAAGAGAGCGGGGATAAGATCAGGGAAAAAAGACCCCAATTTTAGAAAGAACAAAATATCGCAAATCATACAAATGCAGAAACATGTCTTATACAGTACTACAAGAATGATTTGAAGCGTGGAATGCGAATCGAATCGAGCTTGGAATTTGCGACAGGGTAAGCGAGCGAGAAAAATGTCAAGTATTCTCCAATGATCCACCAACAAGCTACAATATCAATCTAGCTCGTACAAACGTCTATTTCGAAGTAGAATTCGAATTCAATTTCGCTTTTAGTTCAGTTGCGCTCAATTCACTCTTAAATTGTGTAGAGATTAAGGGGGCTTTTTAGGGAAAATTTGGACGATAGTATTTCGCGAGGAGAGCTGTCGCCATTTTCAGCAATAAACATGAACTTCTCACTCTTTTGAATTCAATATTTTCATGGGGTTTCGAAAACCGAGTCCTAAAGTAGATTCCCCTATTTAGGCAAGTAGTACCGATAATGTAGGGTCGCACTGATCTCGCTACCCCGCCAAACTCTATCAACCCCGCTCTTTCCATGGACGTACACCACAACACAACAAGTATACAAGAACAGTCTTGGACTAGACTACCCTTCCACCAGAAAAAGCGCCAATTATTTTCAAGCCAGAAAACCGAACAAAATGCCCAAGTCTCCCGAGCAAAAAATCGCACCTTACGGGACCTGGACGTCCCCCATCACAGCAGATCTCATTGCTGCGGGAAGCACGGGTTTAAGTGCTGTTCACGTGGGCGTAAGTCCCCCTCCTTCTGAGCAATACAAAAAAGAGAATACCGTAAAAGTGAAATAAATCTTCTGCTAATTATTGACTGTAAACCAGCCAAACCAAGAGCTCTACCTCGTTGAAAAACGCCCCGCCGAAAATGGACGAAGCGTCATCCTGCAAATCCACAAAGATGGAACTTCTAGCGATGTCTTACCAGAGGGTTACAGCGCGTCTGGGAAGATTCACGAGTACGGCGGTGGTGGTGCAGCCTTATTAGCGGATGGAAAGTTTATTTTCACGGATGCGTTTACGAATGGGATTTTCACGTTGGATGTGAGGACGAGGGAAGTGAAGGAGGTTGTGAAGGGGGAGAAGAAGATCAGGTATGCTGATTTTGATGCTGAGAGGAGTGGGAGGAGAGTGGTTATGGTGGTTGAGGAACATTTTCCGGGGAGGGAGTGTAGGAATTCTATTGGTGTGCTAGATTTGGGGAAGGGGGATGGGGTGGTGAGAGGGGTGGTGGGGGGTGCGGATTTCTATTCTCATCCGAGGTGGAGTCTGGATGGGGGGAGGGTGGCTTGGATGCAGTGGGTGCATCCTGATATGCCATGGACGGGTTCAGATGTCTATGTTGCGGAGTGGGATGGGGTGGAGGGGAGGATTGGGGGGAAGAGGTATGTTGCGGGTAAGCCGGGGAGGCAGGCGGTTTGTCAGCCGAGGTGGAGTTTGGATGGGGATTTGTGGTTTGTGGATGAGCCGGAGGGGATGTGGCAGATGTATAGGTATAATGTGGCAGCGAAGGTTGTTGAGAAGGTGGTGTTGGATGGGTATGAGGATGTTGAGGTGGGAGCTAGGGAGTTGATTTTGGGAAAGTGCGTAAAACGAATTGCAATCCTCCCCCTTTTCGTGTGGATTTGGCTAACCGAGAGATAGCAAACAATACATCCAACTAAGCGCAGACAAATGGATAATAACCTACTCCCGCAACGCAACAAACGGTCTCATCCTCTACGATATCCCCAGCAAAAGTACCACCGAACTGCCCCTCGAGCTCGTCAACGTAGCTTTCGCCGGCCTCTCGCGCGTCTCAGAAACCGAGTTTCTAGTAATTGGCGCAACGACCAAAACCCCAGCAGCCCTTTACCTCATCGACATCACCGCACCCACCTCAAAGAAACTCCTCAAAAGCTCCACCTCCCTCACCCTCCCCCCCGAAATCTTCTCCCCCGCGACCGCCATCTCATTCCCACGAACGCACGGCACCCCAGGCCTCTCCCACGCCATCTTCTCACCCCCTCATAACCCTCACTTCAGCGGTCCGGAGGGGTTGAAACCACCCTTAATCATCAGTATCCACGGAGGACCAACATCCCACGTCTCGCCTGGCCTCTTATTGGAGACGCAGTATTTTACAAGTAGAGGGTACGCCTACGTGCATGTAAACCACGCCGGCTCAATTGGCTATGGACGCGCCTACCGAGAAGCCCTAAACCACTACTGGGGTATCAAGGATATCGAAGACACCTTATCTTGTATAGATCACTTGGCTTCTGAGGGATTAATCGATCGTGAGAGGGTAGGAATACGCGGCGGTTCAGCAGGCGGCTACACCGTGCTCAACGCCCTCGTCTCCCAGCCTACCGTCTTCGCCGCAGGCTGCGCACTCTTCGGAGTCGCCAATCTCGCACACCTCTCAAGTGAAATGCACAAATTCGAATCTCACTATCTATATAACCTTCTGTGGAGTCCTGGGGCCAGCGAGGAAGAACAGAAACGCATTTACCATGAACGCAGTCCGTGTTTTCATGCGGAGAGGATTCGGAGTCCGTTGGTTCTTTTGCAGGGTGATAGCGATACTGTGGTGCCGCTGGAGCAGTCGGTGGAGATGGAGACGGTGTTGAGGAGGGAGGGGAAGGATGTGAAGCTTGTGGTGTATCCGGGTGAAGGACATGGGTGGGCGAAGGGATCGACGGTTAAGGCGAGTTTGTTGGAGGAGGAAGAGCTGTGGAAACGGACCCTAGTAAGTAAGTAGTGATAGTGAACTAAGAGCGTGGTTTTTTACCCTTGGCACCCACAGGGAAAGGCCTTCGATTTCGGACTATAAGCAGAATACGGATATGATTTCGCTCTTAGCTGAGTTGCATCTAAGTTAACCTCCATTCTCTTAGAGCATTTCAAGAGATAGAGAGGTGGCTTTGAATGAAGATTGGAGGAGATATCAAGCAGTGAGTACAGCCGCTGCGCTGCGTCTTACGAGCACTTGACCATAACGAACGCAACTATCGTCCAGCACCCTTCTGCTTATACTTTTCATTTCAAACTTCAAAGCTTGTTTGTGATGGAACGTGGAATGAGGGAAAGTAATTACCTTCGTGTCTACATCACACACATCAAGAACTTGTTTGAGGTGGCCGAAATTTCTCATTATCTAGCCCCAAAATGGGCACAGTCTGGTACTTCCACTAGGGATCACCCATCCACAACCATCAAGATCATGAACAACCATAGCTACAGCATCACCATGCATCCCAACAGAAATAAGGAGAAGAGAGTGGTGCGATGAGGTCGCCCGACCTAGTGGTGAGTCTGATCCTAACCGCCAACATATCCTCAAGATACATTGAATCAGCTAGTCTGCAGAATTCTAAAGCAAACACGTTTCCTTCCGTCCATATCCAAATCCAGAGGGGGGGTATTAGAAAGTATAAAGGATGATGTGTTATCGTGTCATCGGAAGGCGGCCAACCTCATAACGAAGTGAAATTTGTGACAAGCGCAAATTCCATATGAATGGACCAATCTGATGGAGATAGCTGTCTTCCTGAAAAGCAAATCCAATGAAACTCCGAGTTTAGTACCTTACAATCATAGATATACAACTTTAGATGGTCTTGGGGGAACGAGCATTGCTAAGAATGTTAGTTCGAGTGCAGATGGCATAGTGCAAGATCTCTCAAAACTTACCCCATGTCCACAATATCATCGACATGGTTGCATAGAGCTACGAAAAGGTCAAAGAAAAGTTTACCGCCACTCTCCATTTCTGTCTGCATGGTTCCGCTCCGTTTAAATGTCTTGCGACATCTAATAATCAGGGCTAGATAATGAGCGCGTAATCGCGAGTCCGAGTCAGGCGTGTTGTCATACGCATATCGAGCGCTGCGAAGGATGGTAGCGACTTCAATTCCACTCTGTAGACCTTGTTTCCGAAGAGCAAGGCTTTTGAGTTCCTCGAGGCCATACCGCTCCGCCGCACAATATATGACTGTATCTCTTAAAAGGTGTTCCCTCACGCTGGCAAGGTAAATTGTAGGCTCGACTGATCCGCGGCCACCTGGGTTTTCTGGGTTGGGAGACTTTTCGGCGTCCTCGAGTTCCCAAGAGCTTCTGCGCTTGTTGTGCACCAAGCGGGGGTAGTAGTCGCCCTTCTATTGGGAATAGTTAGCCATCCAATCCATACATAACGAGAAAAGGAAATAACCACGCACGTATAGATACTCGAGAACGGCGGAAAAGACCTCGGGTTCTTCGTCTGGGAGATTGATCCTCATACTCTGCGACTCACGAATAGGCCCTCTAAGCGCCGCAGTGAAGAACGGCGACAAGCTGAGCACATCTTCGTGAGCAGCAAATAGTCGTCCTTCCTTGCCAACTGTAAAGGTCACAATTCGCGAGGTCAGAGTACTATGCGCGCGCATTAGTCACTATCAATTCTGTTTGTCCCCAGCAGGCAGGCAGCCTTACCTCCCGACTTGCGGGCTCCGATCGAACGACTCTTTCAATTTCGCCAACTTCGCAGGGTCCCGAGACGACTTCTTCAACTTGGAAGCCTTTTCGACGCGATCATTCGTACGGAACGAACGCTTGAACATGGCTGCGGCGGTTGATATTGAGGCTGGACGTCTTTTTCGGTAGGTGTGGGGGCTTGGGCTGAACGAGCGACGAAAAGAGAGTATGAATTGGGAGCGAGAGATTGACGCACAAGAAATGATTGACTGGGTCCTGGCAGAAATCTCTAGAGGTTCAAAGAAAGTCTAGAGAATTAGCTGGTTGATTTGCGACCCGAATGGTGTGGTGGAGAGGAAAGGAAGACATTCGCAAGGCGCGAACACGACCAAGTTTATACTGCGCGCGGGCGCATAATTTTGGGCTGCCTGGTGGCCTTGGTTGGTGGTTGCACGTGACAAATTTATGACTGCATGAGGGAATCGGCGTGGGAGGAGAGATATGATTGGTGAAATGCCACTGGGAGGCCTCCTTTTGGGTGACTTGAGGCTGATGGAGGGGTTGTTATTCGCTGTTTGATTCCTGGCTGCAGGTAGGCGACTTGGGCGATGCGTCACTTGTTGATGCCTGCAAGTAACAATTTGGAGGTGGGCGGAGCAACAGCCGAACAGGGAAGAAAATGGGTCTTGATTGGATGATGTGCGATAAGAATCTGATCTGAAGTCCGGGGCCGATCCGGAGGTGTGGAGAGGGCGGATGAAGGGCGGGGATAGCCTCATAAATAATTTTTGGTTTGGATGAACGACGCTCGGATATGGCCCCTTGACTTTAGCGAGAGCTGAAAAAAGGTTTGGTGCAAAAGATTGGTTTGCCGATCGTAATATTGCACTTCATGCTCTTACTTGGCTATTTCGCGAGTCCTCGGTCCTCTCCCATAGACTCGAGATACCGAGACACTTGATCAGGCACTTTGACTTGCTATCAGCTTTATTCTAGAATCAAACACGCTGCCACTTTTGCTTGTACCCCTTGCCTAATCTCCAATGTCCATCGATGTACTTATTCTCATTCACTCTCACAGTTTTGGTGAATTCTACGAGCGACGAGTAATTCGACAGAGTCCCTAGCTAAGGGTGTTACTTTTCAACTTTCCTTCGATAGAAAGTGAATTTAAAAATGGATTAGCTCCTTGGATATTCAGGTCTATTTTTGGAACAGTGTATGTACGATTCTTAGTAAAGTGTCCCCCATTTAAGCTACTTAGTACATTGTGCCTGAGCCTTGGAGAGAATTGAGGGTAAAATAACAGGACTCCCCGTTTCTAGGATGTCTCCCGGGAAGCCTTATTATGCCAGACCATCAGGGAGACCTGAGGGTATCATAATTGCGTTTTAGCTGCGTTCGCTTTCACAATAAAGTCGCATTATTTGATTACATTTTGGGGGGGTGAAAAAAGAAAGAAAAAAAGACCACACGCAGAAAGCTGACAGGGTAACCTACTTGTGGGAACCACGCTTCAATGTAGCTTTTGTGAAAAACAAACCCTTAATAAGATAAAGGGGAACTTGGTGTCGAAAAGGACATTGATGAGTTCAACTTGGACATTTAAATACCGGTACTCTCCATGCTGAAAAATTAAAGTTATTATCTGGTTGAAGGAGCCTTGGAAGTCCAAGGGAGTGGTTGGGCCACCCGAGGACCGAGCGAGCCGTGCCTCCCTCGAGCCAACCCAAACACTCGACTTCACTCAATCGCTGAAACTCTCGTGGAATATATCCTCAACAGCTACTTGAGTATCTTCGTACATGAGTAGCCACCAGAGTGAATACTACGCCTCTCCCGCACTTCGACCGTTTCCCCTCATTCCCGCGCGCCTCGTTCCGCTCTCCATGACATCACGGATGCACTGATAATGCGGGGAAGGACAGTGAATGGCATGATTGACAGGTACAACGAACGAGCGGCGAGGATTTGGTAGCCCTTGTCAGTAAATATTTGCTGTACCATACAAAGCACCCGTAAGTAACATCTAGAGATCATAGAATCCTCAATTTTCGCTGAAATTTGCGTCAAACATACTGACAGCCAAAAACTAAAGGAGAGAACAAACAAGTTCAGGTAAAATAGAAGTGAATACCAAGTCGGCCAAACGCCATTGCAGCTTGTAAATCGCTTTACCCTTACAAACATTCGCAGGACAAGTTGACCGGACGCCTCCCCTAAATAAGTACTTCATTCCGACCAAACCTGATTCTCGGGCCTTTTACCTGGCCGCTTTTCTCAACCAATATCTCGACAACTCGGAGCTTTTCCTATTTCTACAAATACGGTCTAAAATTCTGCATCTACCTCTTCTACCCAATTGCAGGGAGCGCAAGTCTCCATTCGTTTGGCCTATGCCTAGCGGCTTCCCTGTATGACCCATCAGAGTACATGAAATACTTCTGCGGGTAAGATGGATTTTTTTACTTCTTTGTCCGCCTTTTTATATAAAGGGCCATGTACCTTGGGTGAATCGCCTCTTTTCCCCTCTTTCGTCATCCTCTGGTTCTGGAGTTCTATTTTCTTCCTCTCCTACGTCTCATACCAATTATTTTGGCAACGGAAGAAAATGACGGGTAGAGCGGCTTTCGCCCTTGCGGGATTTATCTCTGCATTGGTTGCGTGTACATGTGCTCAAAACTCCACCACAACCTCTCCGGACGCCACTACAAGCTATCGTTCCATTTTCACAGTTCCAGCCTCGGCTGACGTCTCGGTTTTGTTAATTCCAAATATCGATGATCCTGAAGCTGTCAATGCACAGGATGTTTGTCCCGGCTACATTGCTTCCAATGTGGAAAGAACGCAATTCGGCTATACGGCGTCTCTGACTCTAGCTGGAGATGCATGCAACGTTTATGGCACGGATGTCGAGTCTCTCAGTCTCACAGTTGAATATCAATCGGCCGAC
The DNA here is from genome assembly GCA_003988905.1 of Hymenotorrendiella dingleyae. Classification (NCBI taxonomy): domain Eukaryota; kingdom Fungi; phylum Ascomycota; class Leotiomycetes; order Helotiales; family Helotiaceae; genus Hymenotorrendiella; species Hymenotorrendiella dingleyae. Next base: position 75,152 of record QYAP01000072.1, read on the forward strand.
CGATTACATATTCAAATAACTCCGACATACATTGATGCTTCCAACAGCTCTTGGTACCTACTTCCAGAGGAACTTATTCCGCAACCGAAGATCGATGCGGACGCGGATCAGACGGCTTTGGACAACGATTTGCTTTTCGTTTGGAGCAATGACCCAACCTTTTCATTTTCCGTCATTCGCCAATCAACTGGAGATGAACTTTGGTCGACCGCTGGAACAAGATTGGTTTTTGAAAACCAGTTCATCGAATTCGTTAGCACTCTTCCCGAGAATTACAATCTGTATGGGTTGGGTGAAGTAATCCATGGTCTTCGAATGGGAAACAATTTCACCCGCACTTTCTACGCTGCCGATGCTGGTGATCCAATTGACGGAAATATTTACGGAGACCATTCGTTTTACCTCGACACAAGATATTACGAAGTTGATGATTCAACGGGAAACCTCACATACGCTCCTAATGCGACCAACGCCAGCGCACAATACGTTTCTTACTCTCATGGACTCTTTCTTCGAAATGCACATGGCCAAGAAGTCTTGATGCAGCCAAATAACATTACTTGGCGAACACTTGGTGGAGACATTGATCTCTTCTTTTATGCTGGACCGACTCAACCAGAAGTCACGAAAGCCTATCAATTGAGCACAGTTGGTTTACCAGCTATGCAGCAATACTTTACATTTGGATTTCATCAGTGTAGATGGGGATATGCAAATTGGTCACAACTCCAAGAAGTCGTAGACAACTTTGCAAGCTTTGGAATTCCTCTGGAAAACATTTGGTTTGTCATCTGACTTGTTGATATTTGGAAATTATTTAACATTTCGATAGGACGGATATCGATTACATGAATCAATATCGCGATTTTGAGAATGACCAGAACACATTCCCCTACGCCGAAGGCCAAGAATTCATTTCCAAGCTACACGCCAATGGGCAACACTACATCCCCATCGTCGACTCAGCAGTTTATATCCCAAACCCCGAAAACGCCAGCGACGCATATCCACCTTTCACTCGCGGAAACGAAGCAAACGCATTCATGTTAAATCCAGATGGCAGCCTATACATTGGTTCCGTCTGGCCCGGCTACACAGTCTTCCCCGACTGGATCGGTGCAACCCTCAATGGTACCGGTGCTTTCTCCTGGTGGATCAATGAAGTCTCTACATGGCACCAGGAAATCCCTTTTGATGGAATCTGGATCGATATGAGTGAAGTCTCGTCCTTCTGCACTGGCTCTTGTGGGAGTTACAACCTCACTTTGAATCCCGTCCACCCACCTTTCAGTCTCCCTGGTGAACCTGGGGCTATTCTTTATGGATATCCTGAGGGGTTTAATCTTACAAATGCAACTGAAGCGGCTTCTGTCTCTTCGGCGTCTGCTGCTGCTGCGACGCCGACTTCTAGTGAGGATTCTACGTCGAGCACTACTACGCCATATGTGAGGACTACGCCTACACCGGGTATCCGTGACATTAATCTTCCCCCATATGTCATCAACAACGTTCAAGGCTCTCTCGACGTCCACGCCGTCAGCCCCAATGCCACTCACCACGGCGGCTCCCAAGAATACGACTTCCACAACCTCTTCGGTCACCAAATCCTCAACGCAACATACCACGCACTTCTCAACATCTTCCCCTCAAAACGCCCCTTCATAATCGGTCGCTCCACCTTCGCCGGCTCGGGGAAATGGGCAGGCCACTGGGGTGGTGACAACACATCCCTCTGGGCCTACATGTTCTTCTCCATCCCGCAAGCCCTTACCTTCTCTTTGTTCGGTATCCCCATGTTTGGCGTCGACACCTGTGGCTTCAACGGCAATACCGACGAGGAGCTCTGTAATCGCTGGATGCAACTCTCTGCCTTTTTCCCTTTCTACCGCAACCACAATGTGCTCTCCGCTATCAGTCAAGAACCATATGTCTGGCCGAGTGTTACGGAAGCGAGCAAGACGGCGATGGCGATTCGATATTTGTTGCTGCCGTATATGTATACGCTTTTCTATGAGGCACATGAGACAGGCAGTACGGTTATGAGGGCCCTGGCGTGGGAATTCCCGAACGAACCCCAACTAGCCAACGCAGATCGTCAATTTTTATTAGGCGGGAGTTTACTTATTACACCTGTTCTCGAGCAAGGCGCAAGTACTGTTAACGGCGTATTCCCAGGCGTCGGTACGGGTGAAATTTGGTACGATTGGTATAACCAAACTGCCATAACCGCCAGTGCTGGTGAGAATGTAACTATCGACGCACCACTTGGTCATATTCCTGTTTACATCCGTAGCGGCAGCATCTTACCTACCCAAGAACCCGGCATGACAACAAGAGAATGCAGAGCCAACCCATGGGGTCTCATCGCCGCATTAAACGGCCAAGGTTCTGCTACTGGAAAATTATACATTGATGACGGCGAAAGTCTCGTTCCAAACGCAACGCTTCTTGTGGATGTAAGTTTCCTCCCATTTTTCCTATCCTCCATCTTATAACTGCTAACACCCAACTCAAGTTCTCCCTCACGAATTCCGCGCTTTACGCCTCAGCCCGCGGCCTCTACAAAGACACAAACCCTCTCGCCAACATCACGATTCTCGGCGTGCCATCCACAGTCACAACCGTCACTTTCAATTCCCAGTCGCTCACAAGTGGCTGGACGTATAATTCTACGAGCAAGGTTTTGGATGTGAAGAATTTAGGGAATACTACGGCGGAGGGGGCTTGGACGAGTGATTGGACGCTGAAATGGACGTGAGGGGGATGAATTTTGCAAAGATTTAGGATAATGAATATGTAGGGAGGGAAAATGGAAGGTGTTATTTGAGATGCTTTTGGGTAAGTTCCACGGTGTAGTTGGGGTTGTTGCTGGTCAAACCCACTTTTCCGGGCCCCCTTTTCGCTTAGCGAGCCGGCGATGGTTACGGGTGATAAAAATTTTAGCTTTGTAAATGGACGCATGACTGCCACATGAAATTAGAAATCATGAGTCAGAACCTTGCATGTGATCTTATCTGAATCCCTGCCCTGCCTGCTAAATATAGTAGATTGGTTACACGAAGATTGCCAGGTGCTAACGCCGTCAAAATCAGGCTACGGGAGGCAATCAGGCCGAACTGCAAGTGAATATTTCGCATCATATCAGGGTTTTCGGGTTTCCAAGCTCATGAGAGAATACTCAACGCTTCTTACAAATATCTACACGGGTTGGAGAATCCAAAGTATCGACATGTCCGTCGCAAAGACACAATGGCCGTGGCTCGCGGGAGCTTCCGACCAAACCGCGCACTTGACAACGTTTGAGCAACTCTGGCTGGTTTGGTACGCATTCATGCAAAACGATGTTCTGGCAACCGGTATCATGTCTTTCGTTCTACACGAGTTCCTTTATTTTGGCCGATCTTTGCCATGGCTCATAATTGAGCAAATCAGTTTCTTTGACAAATACAGGATCCAGAAGGTGAGTGCGCGCAAGTCCTCGAGAAATAGTTGACCAACAGCAGTTGTAGAAGCAACCAACATCTCAAGAGCAATGGAAGTGCCTGAGACTCACACTCCTCAGTCATATTACGGTTGAACTGCCCCAAGTATGGTCCGTAGAACTGGGGGATTCCATTTGAAAACATCAGGCTAATATTAAACGACAAAGGTTATTCCAACCGTTAGCTTTGTACTTTGGAATTTCCACCACGATTCCATTTCCATCATTGTGGACGATGTTATACCAAATATGCATCTTCTTCGTCGTGGAAGATACATATCACTATTGGGTTCACCGGGCACTCCACTGGGGACCTCTCTACAAACACATTCACAAAACGCACCACCTTTTCATAACGCCCTTTAGCTTCGCAGCCGAATACGCCTCGCCAATAGAAACCATGATACTTGGGCTAGGCACATTGGCTCCGCCCTTGATCTGGAGCGCTCTCATCAAAGATATGCATATCTTGACCGTATACGCGTGGATATCACTTCGGTTGATTACGGCCATTGATGCACACTCCGGATTCGATTTTCCCTGGAGTTTGCACCATTTTCTGCCGTTCTGGGCAGGTGCAAATCATCATGATATCCATCATCAGCGGTTTGTGGGGAATTATGCTAGTTGTTTCGTTTGGTGGGATTACTTGTTAGGTACTGAAGCTGAACCCAGCTCCTTCAAAAAGCGGAAGTAAGATTAGCTCGGGGGGGTTCGAAGCTCAAGTCTTGCTTGAGAACTGATGTTGAAGCAATAGTGGGTCGATTTGGTGAGGTTAAGGAAAGTTTGAGCTGACTGCGTTTACGTTCAGGACAGGGGTTCTTGAAGGCCGCAGATGAATATAGAATTGGTGAAAATTAGTTTTCATTTGATAATACGTATGAGTCTCTGATCAAGATTGCCCAATATTCCTCCATTCGAAAGAAGACATCCATGAAGTAGACATGGGGAATATTGGCTGCAAGAATTTGTTTCTCGTGAATATTAGATAAAAACACTTGATTAAAGGTCGATTCTATGCTCACTGGTACTTCGCCCCTACAACATCCTCACCCAAGGCGCTGGTATATACGTCTAGCGCATCTGCAGAGGGCGATCTAACAGAAAAGACTGCGATCGGGTAGACAATGAATATTGCGGCGATGCGCTCCTTGAACTCACCGGAGCCGATGGCATGCTTCAGAATCCCTCTTGCATACAAGCGCAAAGAGACCACAATTTCGCCAAGGAGAGGAAGACCGCCTTGAGGGAGTTGCTTTCAAGGTGTGTGGATTCGTGAAGTTCGACTTGATGCCATCGGACGGAAGGAGCGTTGGGATATCTTCAATCAGTGTGACGAAGAGAGTTTCTTCCCCACGTTGAAGCTTAAAGAGCTCCGAGCAACGGCCAGAAAGTGCAATTATTCCACGATATTGGGCAATTTATCCGTGCGTAAAAGCAATGGGTGGATGCTTGACACAGTGCATACTACTACATATTTCAGAAATATGTGAGAAAGGAGAGGACTTTTTGAGTAGAAAAAGATTCGTAAGTGAGCGCCAACCCTTTATATTCCATATATTTATATAAACTATAAATTACTGGTAACTTGACACAAACTTACCAAGGCACTCGTGACCAACCCCCAAAGTCTTCTATTCTGATATTGCACTGTCTTGTACGAATCGCTCTTTCCCAAAATTCGCGGACAGCAAAGGAGGGTTACACAACAATATGCGTGCTTCCCTGCATCAGCTAGTTACCTAGACAGATATTATACTGCCTTATACGAATCGCTCTTTCCCAATATTTACAAACGAAGTCTGATTCAGCCGACAAAGGAGGGCTACACAACCATAAGCGTACTTATTTGCCTCAGTCGAGCTGTAAGATGCAAATATGCGTACTCCAAATAACGCAAAGCACATTTTCCTTTCGCGCATCGCCAATACAATCTTCCTCGAAGAAGATAGTCCAAAAGTAGCAGGGGTTGGTAGAGAATGGGCAATCGAGGCGAGTCACGTGCAAAAGACTTGGCGTTAGTCCTAGCACGTCGCAACTTCGAGCATCGAAAACCTGCGATATCTTAGGAACTAAACATTCTAGAAATGTAGGCTTGGCAGCCGAATTTAATTCATAATCTGGGTTACACATTCTGTTGTTTGAATTCAGGTGGTATGAGAAGTTTGATTGACGTTGCTTCAAGCGTTTTCGTGGAGATGGTCGGCGTGGCCCGCTGCCCGAACCGTGCTATCGGGTATGGAATCCAAATCAAAGCCTACCCTTTCGGCCACGGAATCAAAATAACCTTCAATTAAAAAGATCTCAAAATTTCTGGCAACAAACTTTGGTTTCTTATCTACTGCCAAAATTAATTTCAGAAGATTTGACTTGGATTTGTAGATATTTTGTTATAAGAATATCTGGGGGGTCCCTCGGATCGGCCAGTTATTTCCAGCCGTAGAGCCGTGCGAAGGCCGAAAGTCGGGTTTGGTTTCTTTCAAAAACACGTGATTGCCGGTCAGCGATCAACTGCACCGTTATAAATTCATACGTGATTGATTGTACAGCTGGTCGAAATTCACGATTTGCAGAGGTACGTCATATGAAGCCATACATTCACTATGAGGATCTAGAAAGAGTCAAAAGCTAATTAAGCCATCAGTCAATAGATAATCTATTGGTCCCGAAGGATTAAGGTGGGTCTCCTAAGCCTAGCTACATTCCACATATGTGACGTGAGACTAAAAACCTGTCTACAGATATGACAGCTGCTAGTTCAGAGATTAGGAGGTCCGCTAGCAGGGGTTGATCAGTTGGCCCGCTTTTACAGGACCCCTAGCCCCTTTTCGCTTAAGCGAGCCGGTGCCGTTTAGTGAAAGTCAATTCAGAACTTTTCGAATCCCGCGGGGGAATGCACTAGTTAAATGTGTATTGATGGGTTTGTGTCGAGAGCTAATAGATATGATGTAAGTGAATTTAGGGCTGGCCTTTTCTGGGATTGATGTGAGGTTTGTGTGGAGGGACGTGGTGAGCCGGATGGGTGAAATGGATGGATTTTGCACAACTTTCGCAATATTTGCTGTTATAACTGGGACAAAAGTATAAATTTGGAATTCTGGGACCTCGAGATACAAGTTATAACCGTCCTCAAGGTTGTAGAAAAGGTGAAGCGTTGATGCTTGAGAAGTGAAGGTCCTTGCAGCATTTCCCACAGAATCAACATCCCGTGAAAGAGAAGATCAACGCCCAAAATAAATGTCAGTTCGATAAAAAAAAAGTGCGAGCTGAAGCTGTGTAGCTCAACAATCCTTTAGACGTGATAATGGCCGAACAATGACCCCACAATGCCTTTCATTACCCCCGTTTCGGTTCTTTTATCATCCACAAAGCGTCACACGGCACTTCAAAGCTTCTTTGTCCCGAGAAAGACGGACTTCCAGCTCGCACAATTCTATTGTATAGACCCGTATGAATAATAGACCAATCAGGTCCCATTGCGTCTTTTGGCTCCCCAAGTAGGGAAAAGCTAGTTGACGTGACCGACCGTCAACGCTTCTCATGGTAGCTGAGGGCGGCGTCGAGGTTAAACCAGGACAAATGTGGGGTCCATACTCCTTTCTATTGGTCCTCGCAGTTCTATTACCGTCTCTGTCATTTTCTAGTGTTGATCTAAGACTGACTTGGGTTATAATAGTGAAGTTCATCCGGCTTTTGGCCAAAGTGCAACACTGGCTTCATGACAGAACTAGTAGATTTCAACGTAAATGATGATCTTTGAGCTTTAGAAGTAGAAGGATTGAATGTAATAGATTTGGTCACAGTTTTGCGTATCTTATGATACCAATATCGACGTGGTGTCTTCAAAACCTGGAAGTCCTGAGATTCCGCGGGAAGCAGAATGAGCCTCAACCCGCGTTCCCAAGCTAGTTCACACGCTACCTATTAGCATAGGTTCAAATTACTAGATCGAATCGTTGACAGCTGTCATGACAATGTTGAGGCTGCTAAATTAGGAGCATATGGCTTGGTGCTAGGAAAACACACTGTTCTGAGTTGACACAAAAAGGGCCTGCCCCCCCCCCCCAATCTGTTCTTCCTTTCTTCGCCGCTCGAACAGATCATTTCCAAGCTGTATAACTTTCCACCGTGACTTTTATCCAACTTTTATCTGTACTTCTGAGTAGCATAGCTGTTCTTCATCATATCACTACTCGACCTCGAAACAGAAGATTACTCTTGGGATTATATTGCTGCTGCAATCAGTTTCTATTTTTATCTTCGCACACTTCGAGATTTCGAGCAGTGTACTTTTTGTACAGCCTTTCGACATACCCTTCCTTCTCCATTTTCTTATATTAGATATATAAGTCAAGATGGATCGTGTCTGCCGCTCCAACACCACCACCGCCACCACCCGGCAACCAACCAACACTTTCGAAACTTCGCTCAACTGGCGAACAAACTCACCAACTTTGGCAAGGTTGCCAACGATCCCAGCTTCGGAGAAGAACTACAGACAAATCACAAACATCGAAGATATCCAAGTCGGCCAGGTGGCCCGTCTTCATGGTCCATCCGACCATTCTCGACGCGAAACCATCCAATGTACACTTCCAAATTGCCAACACCCAAAATTGCATGATGGAGTTTACACTCATCCCATAACTGTCTTGGACAAAATCGTTAAGCCTAGTGGGGAGACAGTCGTTTTGGGATGCCAATTATCTGGCGCGTTCAACATCTACCGGAGAACCACTGGTGAAACGAGCAACCCCTTCGCCCTCATCGAAGATGGAGGATCTCAACGAAGAAACAAGGATCAGATCTGGAGACCACTCTTCATGGAGAAAGTGGGGGATAATGGTTCCGAATTGAATAAGGACAGCTTCCTTCACCCAACTCACGTCTACGAAATTCCCCTCCACTACCTCCATCACTGGTCAAAGGACGAGGCGATATTCCCGCCACGGCTTACCCACGAATCTTATCACAAACTCATGAGAGAAGAGCTGAGCATGCCATCAGCTCAAGCTCAATGGATCGATTCAGTCAACCTGAAGAATAAACTTGGAGAGCCATTGAGAGGAGACATTGAACGCGCATCCGACAAACCAATATTGATGGTGAAGAAAGCCGTCAAAACACCAACAACTTTGGGACCGCAACTTGGTGTCTTCATTTCCTGCAAAAGAGGAAAGATCGCCCCGAAGCAGTAAATATCCAACAATCGACAAGTCCCAATACTGCTTCCGACCTGTCTTTTTCGGTTCCTCATCCCAGTTCGAACGTATAGCGATCTTCCTCATTTCGATTTCGCTATATACGAAACACAACACGATGGCATCACCTGCCGATTTCGAGACTTCATTCTCATTTTCAGCTTTCACTTCACCGGCATCATCACGCCACTTTCGACTTTGAAAGCTCGAATATATCAACCTTTTTCACCTCGTTCCAACTCTCAACGCAATTGTGACATCGATCATCAACCAAGAAATTTTCTCGTGGCGGAACGCGCAAACAAGCGAAGATGCTCCTTCGTTGTCTGTGCTTCTCACAAGAATGGTTCGTTTTGCTTTTCCAATGTGACATCTGTGACTTGAAACTAACTCGAGATAGAAATTGCAACCAAAGAAACACACGAAAACTTCGACGACAACCACATCAGCCGAATCAACGAGCGGCAATGACTTGAGGAGGAACGCGCAAAGAAACGAAGATGCTCCCTCGTTGTCAGTGCTTCACACACAAAGAGTAAGTCTTTCCCTCAGTGGCATTCTGATTGACAAAGCTAACTTGACATAGAAAACAAAGAACACAGCAAAGTCAACAAAGCCATGAAACGATTATACGACAATGCACCACAAGGAAAATCACAACCAAGGGATGTGCGCAAACCGGCGAAGTTGCTCCTTCGCAGTCGGCGCTTCCCACAGTCAACGTAAGCTTCAACTCCTTCCTCACTTTGGCAACTTGGAATTAAAACTGACTTCAAATAGAATTGAAAGAATTTGAACTCCTCACTGCAAAGCATGCTTTCAAGTACGCAATTGGGATATGAACATCGGATGGAATGTGGAGTCAGGTTTTGGTATCTGAATGGGCACATGGAAAGGAAGGTTGGACTTCTCGGTTTTGAAATTTCGATATCAGCGAAGGAGTTGGATAATGGGATTGTTGGATATGCACATTTGCTGGTGCTTGAGTTGGACTTTTTTGCTTGGATATACTGCGAATTCAATAATGCATGTTTTTCAAAAAGACCTTTGAGTATTTCATGGACATGCTATGAGATTGTGATGATTTTGAGGGATGGCTGCGTGTCGCATTCCTCGGAATTTGGACTGTAGACGGGGATGGTGATGGGGATGGGGATCTGAAACTTTGCGATGTGATTCGTGCCTGCCTCATGTGTACCATGCCACATTTTCATCTGAGGAAGTCACCTCCCTCATCATGCAGCAAGCATCAATTCCCCGTATTGATTTCACAAATACTTTTCTTCAGCAGAAACTCTTTCTATTCCATTCCCCTCGATGAGCCCTCGTTCGAGGTCATAATTCTACATACACGATCCTATCAAAATCCCAATCACTTCTATTTTAAAAAGCAAACTTCATGTCTAGCCGCACTTATCAATGAACTATCCAACTCTACTTGCACCTCACATCCATGCACTTAAATACCCATCCCCTCTGTTCTCTCTAAAAGAGCTGCGATCGATCAATTTCACCGCGACATATATTCCAAACCTGACCCCCAAAACTCCAACTAGCATAAGCCGCATTATTCTACACCTCCTCTATCATCTCGAATTCAATTTCGCAAACTCAATTCTAGTGTAGCGCAAAACGCACAAAGTAATTCAAATCTGTATCGAGTTGGGTTCTTGCCCTATGGTTCCTGCGGCGTGGCGGGAAGTGGGGCGCGGCTAAAGATGCTCAACAACTCTCTGAGATACTAGTGGATAGGCTATGCTAACCTAGTCTGTCACATGTCAAAAAAAAAAGCGATGACCACTTTTGAGGTGAGTCAGAGTGGAGAGGCTAGAAAAAGGCTAGAAGGCTGAAGGAGGGAATAGGGTGTATCTTCATACCCACCAGGATGAACCATAGGATCTTCACAGACTAGTTATTCGTTCCTGGGTTCAGGGACGAGAATACTTTTACATCCTTGATTGTTCCATATGTCACATCTCTTTCGTTTCTAAACTTATTCCTGAATCCCCTCATAAAAATCGTCTGTTATCAATTACTGACAAGTGAAACGTCAAAAGCAGGCAGATTCTTTGCGTAGAATCTCAGAAGTACGCCACTCTTCCTCGATCAATTAATTGTGTCTCCCCAACTTTTATCCCCCCTCTTCAAAACTTCGTTCTACCAAGGGCAACGAAAACCCAAAGATTTTGCTTCACCTCGGCTCAGATAATTGCCATCTAATCCGTACACAAATCTCCTGCAGTCTTTGCACAGATTAGATTAGATTAAAATGAAAGAAGGGACTGGGGGTGCAAATATCTCGGCTGCAGGGCGGGTGAAAATTAAGCGAGTTTAAAGGGGGCCCAACTCGTTCCGTATAAACACGAATATAAATGGCTCCTACATCCTAGCCTTTCACAAAAAGGATACATACATACTACCATAGACAGTCCCGGTTGCAGAGGTATAAGTCTTCCCTTGCAGTGCTGAACATATCAGCAAGGATGCATGGCAAATCCTCCCCCAAACGTAAAATGCCATGAAACCCCATCAGTGCTGGAGTATAAAACATGCAAACATTTGGCGGAATACGACGGAAGTGATTCTTCGCGGCATTTTAGGTAGACAAATGGGCACCATGGCCTTCAAAGCTTCGTTCCCTCGAAATTAGTACCAATAATTTTCTTCGTGTTATTTAATATTTAATAAAGGTAAATAAACAGCTCCAGACTACCTAGCTTCAGAAAGAACATAAAAAATCCTCTTCCTTCGAACCTCGAAGTCATAACTTTTAAATCCACCATTTAAAGTTTTTCTAAATACAGTATGACCACATCATATAAGTAGAGGCTCAGTTAAGAGCATCCCAATCTAGGACCTTAATAAGAGTACAGAAGGATAAGCCGCTCCAATTCATTGAACGAAATCATTCCCGGACTCGGAGCAGAGTCGGAACTGGCCGGATTTCGCAGAAATTATCGGTCTTAAGCGTTATTCCCTTCCCCAGATTATGTGAGATGTCCAGCGCCACTTGAGGCTGTGTTGACGTGTACCGTATCTCACTCCAGAATGGCTGGTGCACGGAGAGAACCATTTCTTTGGTGTTTTAGAAGGGCTTCTAGGATGGCACAGAAATCCTATACTGTACGAACTGATTTAGACTCATTCATAGTAATTTAGTAAATTAAAAGCGCATCACTCTTTTTCCAATAGCTACTCAGACTCAGTCTCAGAGCTTTCAATTCGTAGACCACGGCGAGCCTTCGGAATACTGGACGCCGTTACATTAACTTCGTGAAAAGCAATCCCCAAGTGTTGCTCTGTCAATAATCGAGTAGATAGGGGGTAGAAGTGAGTTCGTAGTAGACTTGGGTAAAACTTTAAAGAAATAGCGGCATATGGCTACTAGTCGGAAAGGAATATGAAATAGTATTTTATTCATTTGCTTCTCACTCTGAGAGGTATTCGACGCACCAGCACTGCCCTCAAGGGAGAAAGACTTCATCTGACCTTGTACTCCATAAATGCAACCCCTCAAATGCTCCCATCCTAATCTACACATTTCTCTCCGCGTAACTCTTAACCATCCCCTGAAGCGTCGGCTCATATTCCACCAACCCAACCTTTCCCGTCGACTCGTCAAGAATGGTATTGGCCTGAACAAAGACCTTCCTAGGCTGCTTATTCCTCAACACCTCACCCCTAATCTTCTCACCCCAAAACACAGGCTCAACCTCTGTCATCTCATTGTAAAACTTGGATCCAGCCACCACATCCGCAGTAGACTTGTAAATATGCAATTTCTGCAGGTAATCCTCAACCGCAGCTCTTCCAGCAGTGAGGATCTTGCTGCGGTCAAGCTTGATAGTCAAGTCTGAGAGATCCTCATTCTTGTAGTCGAGTTCGCAAAATTTGTCTTTGGATTGCAGGAAACACTTCAAGATAGAGAAACGAGCCTGCGAATGTGCTTGACCCCATTTCCGACTTTTAGGCTCCCACATCTCAAGAGATGCAATGCCAGCGCGAGCCATCGAGAGGTAAGCAGCGTAAAGAACATCGCCAGCCTCGCCGTCCATGTCGACCTTTCCATCTCCAAAGCCGAAGATTTTTAGGATTTCAAAGTCACAGCTCAAAGCCATGGCGACACATTCTGCTCTGCATTCCTCGTAGCTGGATGCGATACTGCCAAAGACAGAGCCCCATGTCTCGCCGACTCCGTACCAGGTTGCGACCGCCTTGTTGGTGACGGGACTGATGGGGGGAGAGTCTTTGTTGAAATTGAATTTGCCAGGTGAGATTTCTTGAAGTAATTTACCTGTGCCATGGCCCAGAAGTTCGTGAATGCCAACCTGCACTTCAAATGCAGGATCGCGGTATTTCTGATAGATTGGTAGATCTGCTTCGGAGATGAATGGGATTTTCTCATTTGGAGCCTTGGCACTGAGGACATTTCCGAGGGAGACATTCTTGAACCCCTCGGATTGTCGAATATCATCATAATTTGCTATTTCGATGTCAGCTTTTGATTTCACGAGAAGCGTACCCTGATTTTGTGCGATTGGAGTACCATTGGCAAAGCCAAAGCACCCCCCAACCCCCCCGGCCGACGTCCCACTCCTCAACACCCTTAAAAGGAACATAGAAGTCCGTCGTAAGGTACATGTAATTCAAAGAAAAAGATGGGTAACTCACGAATATTGATACCAGCTGGAATTCCAGAACCCGCAAAAGACAAAACCTCCAAACTAGTGAAATCAGGACTCAAGAAAGTATCCTTTTCAAATTCGTCGGACCATGGAAGCTTTGGTATCATAGATTCCGCCGAATCGACAAGAGCACCAAAAGCTCGTGTACGTTCAAGGTTCACCATAGCCGCAAATCCTAGAAAGAACTAGTTAGCAACATCACTGCAAATCTGATAAAGGCAGCCAAATACCTTCCCATTCGCCTCGAACCCCATGAGGATCTCGATATGTCTCTACAAAACCGATATTGCTCTCGACCATAGGGCCTTTGTCACGGATCCAGAATCTTTGCGAGTTTTTGAAAGCCTCGAGTGAACCCTCCTCAAATGACTTGGCATATGCAAGTTGCATGTTCTTCTGGTTCTCATTTGCGGCTTCGATGGCGGCTTTTTTATGATACTCCGCAATTTTCGCTAGTTCTTTTGAGTAATCGCCGTAGACGAGTCGTAATTTCGCGCCACCGTCCAGCTCAAATTCCGTTACTTTGCCGATATCACCACCTTCAGCTGGTACTTCTGTGACGGCCGAGGCAATCAATAGGTCAAAGCTACCATCGGAGTTCTTCCTTAACCGAGTGTTTTCCTGTATATATTAATTAGCGTTCTTGATGGGTTAGCAAAAGTAGACAAGCTTACGACAAGGAGACCTTTCTTCTCCATCCATTTAGAGACAGCGGTAATGTCATTCTTGGTGATATCTTTAGAGTCTGGGTAGTACTAATGAAAGTTTATGGTCAGCGAGGCCTGTTCAAAAAATAACATTCAAGTTAGAAGTAGGTTGGGGGAAATGTATTGAACGAGATGCCGTGTCAAATCTGGCAAACAGTCCCTCCATTGTGCTGCCCAAATTTGACAGCACATCGTCAAATAGAACTCTGGCTGTGATCGTCCTTCCGGTACATCCAATATAATCAGGGTAGAAAGTCCAAGGCACACTCGAGCCTCCATTGTCGTATTTGATATAGCCAAAGAAAACCGCACACGTTGAGCGCCGTGAAAATAACTGCTTGTGACCTGTGGAATAACTTAAACATACTGTTGTCATATTGCCATCCTCCAAGTATCCCAAGTTCATAATTCCATCATTGCCGCTCGAGAATATCGCGCCCTTCGTAGCCTTATAATGTTGCTGTGCCTTTGGTGACACAGAAGCCAGAGCGTCAAACGCCTTCTCCTCGCAGCGTGGAACAAACTTCGAGTCTCCAAATCCCTTGTAGTTACCGCAGTTTCCAAGGAATTGTGATGCGTATTCCAAGAAATGTTGCAGATCTCCATCGCTTATTCCGGCCTTTGCTTGGATGGCCTTCCAGTCGCCATTGTGGCTCTTGTGGAGTTCGATTATGAAATCGAAAATGTCTTCGGACTCGGGGGAGACTTGTCTGAGGGTGATTCGAGTTCCAGTAAAGGCAGCACTATGCCGAGGTCAGTACTTGTAGAACAGGGGTTCGGAAGCTTCGTTGGACGATGTGAAGCTGAATTAGACGAACCGGCTGATATAATGGGCATAGCGAGCTTGTTGGTCAGTCAAGGCATCAAAATGCTTCTTGATGACTAGATTGACGGTGCTAGGCGGGGAGCTGTAAATCGGTTAGAGAGCTGCGTCTGCAAAAGAGTACAAGGGTAAAACTACTGACTCCGCAAGGAAATGCTTGATTTCTTGGGCATTCATGGTGATATGGCGTTGAATACTTGAAAGACGTTGGATTGTAGTAGGAGACTTCAGCATTACAGGTCTGGCATGGAGGGGAAGAAGAGGGGCAGTCTGACGAGACACGCGAGAGCGGTATGCAGAGCTATGAAATGGGGACCTTAGCGCAGGCCTGAGGCGGGGAGCTCCCGCAGCTGGCCAATGAGGCAGTGCAGACCCCAGAACCCTTGGGTTTGCTTTGGAAATGCATGTTGACATCTCAATGCTGTGTTAAAACCGAGGTGAATTGGCCATGGTGAAGATGCCGCATCTGTTGCCATCTCACCACATTTTCACACGGACCACATTGCAATTTACTTTTGGACCCCTTTGCGATATTGTCATCGTGCAGTACCGTATTAGGTAATCGCAACAACGGCAGGACGATGGTAGAAAGTGACGGTAGAGAAGCAGGTCAGAAGATGCATGTACTAGTTGGCTTGCAACAATGGTTTGTTCGCGCTGGAATTGCTGTCAGCGTTGAGAAGAGACCGGCTCTTGGCGATCAATTCTTTGGAGCACTTCGCAAACTGAGCTCCCAGCTACCTAGGTACCTACAACGAAGTACACGTGATTCAAGACCCTTTCGATCCATGGATTGGAACCTCGGAATTGGGATAGTATGAATGTTGAACATAGGAGAGAGTTTAAAGTGGGGAGTTTGGCTGCTAATGTAGCTGGATCTAAAAGCAGAGCAATTTCGAGGATGGAAGTGAGAATCCTCCAACCTTCGCGCCTTTGGCCTCTCCCGTTTTTGATCCCATTGTGCCAGGCTTTCATAAAGAATTGAGATCAAAATAAAAGCGTGTCTACCGTAAACCAATCTGGATATCCCTCGGTTCTAGCTCCGTGCTTACTCGTTGTCTCCGGCCAGGAACAAGACACTCGAGTTGACAAGATTTCCCGTAAACGAAGCTCTCCCTGGTGCTCCCGTTTTCAGGACCTTTCCTGTTCTGACTCTCATTGTGTGTGTTCCCGGTAAGTCGTAATAGACAATCGAGATAAAAACCCGGGAGAGGGGTGATGCTCTAAACCAATTACCGCGGTAGTTATGCTGCATCAGAGTAAATCGATGGTTCGAACAGCGCAGATTGTGTAGTAGGTAGACGGTGATTTCGGGGTTGCAGTGCCATGGTACAAAGTGGTGCACAAATTGCCAATCGGTATTTTACTTCTTCTTGCTGAAATGCATCAAATCTTGTCTCTTCGAAATGTAGCCCAAATACTTAGAGACTTTGGCGCAATGTAACTTTCGTGGCTTGAAGGTGTTGCGTTGTTACTGAGCAGTTGGCCTCAGTGCTTCGGAAACAGAGAGGACAAGCCGAATTTTGGCGGGGGCTGTCAGCTGACTTGCCGCGTCTACACCATATTCGGGTTAGCGCACAACCCAAACTCGCTACGGGGCACCGCACATTTTGATTTTGACAATTGAGCGCGACCTCAAATAATCTCTCTTCCCGCAATTAACGACAACAGGTAAAGGACAAAATGAAGTACATTCATTCCGAAGAGTCCCTGACCGTGCCTGAGGGCGGTACGTTAATATGCTTTATTTTCACCATCGAATCCCCAATTCTGACCCCTCCACGCAATCTTGCGCTCAGCAGAGGAAAAAAGAGAATCACAACTAATGCGCACAAATAGTCAAGGTCACCATCAAGTCGAGACAAGTCACCGTCGAGGGACCACGAGGTAGGAAACAACCAGGGAAAAAATTGGAGGAATAGGGACTGATTGCGGACAGGCAAACTCACGAAGAACCTCTCCCACTTGGCCGTCAACTTCTCGCACCCAAAGAAAGATGTCATTAACATCGAGCTGCACCACGGTGCCCGCAAGAACGTCGCCACCCTCCGCACAGTCCGAACTCTCATCAACAATTTGATTATCGGTGTCACCAAGGGCTTCAAGTACAAGATGCGATACGTCTACGCACATTTCCCAATCAACGTCAACGTTGACAAGAATGGCGAGACTGGTTTGTACGAGGTTGAGATCCGGTACGTGTAGAGAATTTAATACGGATTTTGGGGGCATATTTGGCATACAGTGGGCTGGGGCTTCGGGACAAGGAGACGAGGAATTGGGAACGATCCAAGTAACGAAATGCTGACGGAAATCGCAATAGTAACTTCATCGGCGAGAAGATTGTCCGAAGAGTTATCATGCAGCCAGGTGTTGAGGTCGAGCCATCAAAGAACCAGAAGGATGAGCTACAATTGTTCGGCAACTCCCTCGAGAACGTTTCACAGAGTGCGGCGGATATCCAGCAAATTTGCAGAGTACGAAACAAGGATATTCGAAAGGTGAGAATTGGAACGAATCGGGGATTGGGGTCTTGTGCTAATGAATCTCTAGTTCTTGGACGGTCTGTACGTTTCGGAGAAGGGAAATATCACCGAGGAAGCTTGAGCGATTCGACAAATCAATTTTCCTACTTACATGATGTTTGGGGGGAGCATATGGGTTGCTTTACATGTTAGGTAGCGAGAAGATCTGAATGAACCTCTTGCAAACCACATGTCTCGGTGTCAAGGGTCTTTCTCAATGGTGGGAAATTTTTTCGCTGCATTCAGGCTCATTTGCGAGTAATTACACCATGTACAAATTCCTACATGGTGGAGTTGGTCTCTCTCTTTTGCTTGGAATTGGTGACCTGTCAAGACCCTTCAATGTTTGCATGTCCATTTGCATTATCAAATGTCCGTGGACGAAGCTGATGCATTATGCGAAAAACGAAGTTTATTAGATTCGCAATTCTCATGCTCTATCTGTCTATGATCTTTTGACAGGCTCTCTTATCATACTGTAACTTTTCCCAGCATCAGCTCCCCATTTCGACAAATCGACAACAAGCGGCTCTATATCTACAAAGCCATGCTTGAGATATAGCCCATGCCCTTGTTCCGTTGCGTCTATGTATATTTTCCGGCCCTCGGCATCAGCCATGTCTGTTACATGCTTCAGCAACATACCCCCCAATCCCTTTCTCTGATAGTCTTCATCTACGCAGAGTAATTGGCAAACTAAATACCTGGTTAGCAAAATGCGAGGCGAAGGGGGATATCCAGGATTGAAAACTTACCATACCACTCATCCCAATCAACATACTTCTCCATCCCCTTCCCCACCATAGCAAAAACCTCCAAACACGCATCCCCATCCATCCCCTTTGGCCAAACCACCTTTCCCTCCCCCTCTCCCTTTCCCTCTTCCTCCTTTCTCCGAGCCTTCTCTTCCGCACTCAATTTATTCCACGGAAACGCATACCTCGCCATAGCAGCTACGCGGCCGGTATGAGTGTCGACTATTTTGTAAAACCGGATGTTGGGTTTGGACATGTAAGTGGCGAAGCGGCGGATGATGTAGGATTCCAAGTCCGAGGGGGAGATGAGGTGGCGGGGGAATATGAATTGGGAGAGCGCGTTGGGGGTGTAGGCGGAGTTCCAGGGGGGGAAGAGGAGGGGGATGTCGGGGGGGAGTGCGAGAGATAACTCAAACTGGGGACTTTTCAAATTTGTTGTCATCTCGTGGTTTGTGGTGTGGTGAGAGACGGGAATTTAGATTTGACTGTGTAAATTTATTCTTGACTTTTTTTTTTTGATACGGTGGGAACTGTGATGATGAATGCTATCTTATATACTATTCACTCACATACTCCCCCAGCTAGAATCGGAGTTGGAGGTAGTGTACATATCGAGGAGCCTAGACGTGTGAATAAGCTCATTGCTGCATATTTTCTAGGCCGCTATTTAGGTGCCTGGAATACGCGTGTGTGGTTTACCTCCCACTCTCGTCCTTCAGGCTCAGAATTCGTCAGCATGGTGACATGACAACACCATATATTTCTCGGTTACGGTGTGTTTTTCTAGCGCTTTCATACTAGGTACGAAAGTATTGGTTTCTTTGCGATGAGAGTGAGGGTTTGTTGTCGGTTGGGGTATAGTAGTCGTTTTTGATAGGTTGAGAATGAAAACATGGTTTTGTTAGTGCTTATGAAAGAATAGGAGAGGACTTTGTGTTTTGTACGAATGCCGTTTACACCGAGATTTTCGGTATGACTCGACGGAGTTGAGATGCAGGCTCGGGGTAGAGGCTTGGGTCGGGATACACAATGGTACTGATGGGAAGGAGATGGGGATGGGGTGGTCATTTCGGTGTAAGCAATCGAGGCACAGTTTTTCTCGTTGCTTGTGGAGGTCTAGGGCTTCGTCTGATATATTCCGTGGAGGGGTAAATTTTATCGGCGTGTACGGGTTTGGACTCATGAGGTACCTATGTATAAAACTATTATTTACCAGCAGAAAATATTGCAAGTGAAATTTGCTTACAAGAAACCTGAAGATGAATGGTTTTGAGAAAGGGTTTCTGGTTTTGAAGGATATTAATGGCCGGCTGGTTGTTGTACAGTAAGTACTTTCTATTTCTTCGTCGTTATGCCACACTTGTCATCCGAAATTTATTGGATGAAAAGGCCGAGGTGGAATGATGTCTAACTTGAGATATTGAGATAATAAATTTCCGCTGGCTTTTGGTTGCATTTCGAAAGGGATCATGTCGAATAAATAGACATGGCGAATCCAGTCTCTTCCGTTACTTTGGGAAAAGCATTCGAAAGCCAGCTTTTATATTAACAAAGGCTTACACGAAAGCTAGATCTAGATATTTTTGAAACTTGAACAAGTTTAAATCGAGATGTTAGCTCTATCGAAAACTTTACTATGGTTCAACCACTTCCCCGGTCTACGAATTCTATTTTCGTGGGCAAAAGTAGCATCGGATGAGCACACGATAAAAGTTTCCCCTCGTGGAAACTAGGTCCCCCCTTCTACAAATCGAGGTACTACGTACGGCTTCGGACGAAAGTTCGTCGAAATGGTTTGCGTTGGAATCCTTGTTCCCGCCTCATCCCATCGCGTCCAGGTACCGAGTTAGGGAGAAATTGCTAGCAGGTTGTCCTTTTTTAGATGATGCTGTGCTCGTTGTGGCACAAGAAATAAAGGGGGTATACACGGAGACGGGGACCAGGTGCAACGAAAGGAGACAAACAATGGGAGGCTGACTACAGCAAAAAGTACGGAGTAATACTTTTGAAAATTAAATCTTGTTCGACGTTGCTCCTGTACCCACAAGGCACCATGAAACGAAACAACCCGGGGAAAACAATGCCTTTTCACCGTGCTCGTGGACCCCGTGTTTATACGCGCTTACGAGGGAAGATATTTTGTTTCAAGCTAGATGGAGCGCAGAATCATCATGGAAGATCTCGTCTTGAACGAACCAAAGCCAAAGCGTTCCAGCCGTCCGGAAACATCTACAAACAGATGACCTGTCACTTGAATCTCCACGATTGTGCGGAGAATTAAAGCATAACCGATGGAGAATTGTCGCAGGTTGATGGCTGGAGACTGGAGTGAGAGATGGGTGAGGATCCGAAGTGCAAGACCCTGTGTGCATGATGATGCTATGCGATCCACCAGATGATGAGAGGGCACACGCAATTTTGTGTATCGAAGCATTTCGGGTGAAGAGGAATATCATGCCTGGATGGGAGACGGGATGGGAGTTTTGCTTGCTGATGATGCGACGTGATGTTCCCTCCTTTTTTTTCGTCTAGTCTGCCGAGCTTGCTGCGGAACCGCCGTTTCGAAACGCTCGCCAGTGCGCAAAGTAGGCCGAGTTCTTGAAATGTCTTAGGAAGAGATGGACGAGCTGGTCCGTCGCCATTATTTTCAAGCATAGTTCCCAAGAGGAGTTTTTCTAGTTTTTTCCGCATAAAAGCTATTCCGACATTTTCTGCTGGCAGCGTAATTTCGTGGTGATATATTTGTCATCTTAAAAGTCCTTTTCTCTCGCTCTTTTCGGACCTTGGTTCAAGCTGGTTGACCCTGTTGATATGCGGGAGGTGAAAAAGGTCTTAAGATCAACATGGCCGTGCAGGGTACAGGCCTCAAAGCTGCAGCCAATGAAGACTCTCAGCCGGCGTGGGTGTAGTCGAAAAGTGGAGCTTCTATCGGTCGGGGAAGCTATTCGGGCAGGGTTGGGGCTTTAAGCTGCTCCGCAAGATTAGATGTGGTCAGCGCCATTTGCAGGCCAGAAGCAGCAGCAAAAACTCTTTTGGGTTTGGCCCAATTAGATGTGTCCCTCTCTCAGTCTCCCAGGTCTCTCGGATCCAGAGTCTTGTCTGAACCATGCGAGTGAGCCGTGGATGAACGGTGCAGAACCAAGCAAGTGAGTGCAAGTCAGTACGGACAATTTATTCACCACACCATCTCAAGTCCACCACCACCAACCACCACTACCACCGCCACCGAAGTGCGCCAATATGCTCGCCCTACGAGACTAGGTGCTCCCTCCCTCAGCATTGCTACCTTTGCACAGGAAGATATACTCAATCTCCACGCCGTCGAATCTGCTCCTCCCTCCACCTGCAGCACCTTCGCCATCATTTCCAGAATCGGCTGCAGCACGCCCAGCAGATACGGGGCACGAACATCAGCACACAAACTCCTCCGAGATCGTGACGTTTCGCAGGGAAAGTCCCTCGATTTTGGGACCACATCTGGACGGCGCGTTCGTTGCAACGAGCACAATATATTTGTCTTCAGCTTGAGGGGATTGAGAGAAAAGGGGGAATATAAATTCTCGTCCGTCGGGTTTTCCAGAACACCAACCTCGGCCTAGTCATCGCCGGGAAGATGCAGGTGCAGACAGGTACGACAACGGCAACGGCAACTGCGACAATGTCATATCTCCCCGCGCAGCCCCCCTCGCCCACACTCACGAATCCTGACATGATCCTTCCTTACGGTGGCTACGACACAATTCCTTCTCCTCCTCGCAACCTATATTCGCCGCCAGAAGAGTGGAGAGAACCGACCGATGTAGAACTCCCTCTTACCTCGACGCAGATGGGCCCCGTCGCACCTACAACCCCAATAATTTACGGGAATGGTACAATGTTATCGGATATCGGCGAGGTGACCGAGGGGGAGAACACCCCCCTCAGAAAGCTGCCTAGGCCAGCGGAGAGGAGAATGCTCAAGCAGGCGCAATCTCAACATCTTACATTACGATCGAGTCCGACGATGCCGTATGATGCCATGATGAAGCGCGCAAAGACGGGAACTCACCAAAGAAATGTCTCGGCGGAATCAGTGAGCACCGTTACATCGCAAGGCCAAGTTGCGGAGCTATTTAAAGATTTTGACGACGATACTATTAGTGTCGACGACAGTAACTTTCAAGGAGACGACGAGGAAAGTGTCGCAGATTCATTCAGAGATCCATATAGGGAGGAAGTGATTGGACAGGAGACTCTCCGATTGGCGAATCGAATTAGCACAATTGGGGAAGATGACGATGAAGATCAAAATTCCAGTTCTGCACTAAGCAAACGGGCAGAGGAAATCTTGCTAAATGCAAAGAGGCGCCTGACTGTGCGTATAATTGTCTCTGATAAGAGCATCCCCGCTGACTTAATCGCAGAACATGGAAGGCAACTTAACTAAAGCACGAACTTCTCTTTTCATCACACCCTCTCGATCCATGTCTTCGATCCATAGTAGCAGTCCTTTATCGAGATCAACCCCGTCACCTCCAGGTCGAATCGTATCAACCCACCGCCAAATACATGGAAATGGCAATTCTCCTTTGCAATCGCCAGGGCATTCGAGAGTGCATAGCGAGAATTCCATATCATCATCGCCTGTTGGAAAAGGGCGCTTCCCCGTCCGTTCGGCAAGTGCAGCTGCTCGATACATTCTTAAAACTCCAGTGAGTGACCAGAGAAGGCTTGGGCTGTCCCAAAGCTCAGATAGCCTGCGAGATGATTCCAAGAACAGCCTGCGTACACTATTATCTTCTCCACTCAGCAGGGTTTCATCCCCTAGACCTATTACGACTATTACGCCTGCGCTCGAGCCATTAACAGAGGACGAGACCAATCAGGAATTTGATAGGGAAAGTATAGCGTCTGGTTCTGAAGGGTTTGGAAATGACGACGAAAGACGATTGTCTCGAGCTCCTTCCACTACGCAAATGCGTGATCTCCGAGATCAAATGCAGGATTTAAAAGGTAGACTATCGGTTTTGCGTGATCGCGCTCGAGATGATAATATGAAGCGAAGGAGTTTGCAAAGTCTGAGAACGCCAAGTCCGTTCACAGCAGCTGAGCAGTGGTATTCCAGTTCTAAAGATTATGGGGCGGAGCCGCTCAGTGCTGATGCCGGCATGTCTCCTTCTTCCCCTACCTCGAAACAAGAATTCGGCGATTCAAAGGAGAACCTAATAAGTCCTAAAACCGTGTCTAGCGATCGAGACTCTCCGAGACAGCCACCCGAGTACGAGAGTTCTGATGTCACGAGTGTTTACGAGGATTTATCCGACGATCAATATTTTACAAGCACGCCCAAACAAGCCAACGAATCGGAATTTCCGGAAGAAGAGAAGATTCTCATGAATCCTCTAGAATTCGACGACAGAGAACTTCACCCTTCCATCGAAGAGCATGACTACCGTGATGAAATGGTCAGCGTGATTGAGGAGGAAGATTATGATAGCGACAACCCATCTCTTTATCACGACGTCTCCGACAACACGATATCTCACGAGGATCGGGAAGACGCATTTGACTATGAGCATTTCTTCCTTCACAGCGCCATGGGTACAATGAGTCGACATGCGGGCAATCGACGCGGTAGCGTGGAAAGTTACAGCTCTGAGGATTCTGTGGAGACGACTCGAGGCCCTATCGCGGACAATGAACGACTGGAACCGCGGCGTAATCTCATGCACCTTAGGTCTGGAAGTGGCGGCTCAGTCTCCACTGTAAATACCTTTGCAACCGCGAAAGAAGGGTCAAGTTCAGACGACGAAGTAGCAGTTGAGGAGGATGAAAGCCGAGATGAGTTTGCTGTTCGCAAAGAAGATGCCCCTGTAGCGACAGTCGCGTCCTTTGCAACGAAGCGCTCAACTTTTGGTGGAAATCCGGCAGATTTACCTATTCTGGACGAGACTTCGACCTCCGAGGACATTGATAAAACTCCCACAGCTCATAATTTCAGCGAGAGAAATGGTACCGATCTCCATCGAGAATCCGTCTCATCCTTTGATTCTTGCTCCTCGATTAGCTCAACGCGTAGTTTCCCTTTAGTCAACAAACCGAAAACTCAGGAATCAGAACAACCTGTGGTCAACGGATCAAGGGGTTCTGGGGAGTCGAGCGGATCTACACTCACTAGCGACTCGAATACCCCTGTGGATCCACAGGGCACTATCAACGAAGGAAACCTGCGAACTTCGCCCGTGCCTATGCTTGCTAAAGACGATCAAATCCTGGTTGAAACACTGGTTGCTAGTGTTGGCAAGTGTGTTCTAGGGCTTCAGGAAGCGGGACAGCACAGTTATGATTCGAGAATCTGGAGAAGGAGGTTGGATGCTGCGAGGCGGGTGCTTGAGGGGGAGGAGGGACTTCCCTTCTAAACTGACGTTGATTCGCCCCATTTATCTGGAGCGAAATGAGCGACTCTTTCTGCTAGGCAAACCGCTAAGCAGAGCACTCTCGGATTAAAATTTCCTTTGTTATTTTGTAATCATTGCTGCTCATATGCAGTGATCTGCTGGCGACCGGCTGGGATTCTTGGCGTATTCATGAAGCGAGAGGCATGCGGAACTTTGCTTTTGATACCCCAACCAATTTACTATTGCCTCCTTTTTTTCTTTTATAATTGTACTTATCATATTATTCTTGCGGGGGTGCTGGTGGGAAACTGGGTATCTTTTAAGGGGTTGATCAAAAGAGGCCCGGTCGGGTAACTGGGTCTGAGAGGGAAAATTTTGGAGGATCTTTTGGGTGGTGTGATATCCACTATGTCTATAGGTGATTGAGTGGGACGATTTGTGGGTGAGGTGAAGTGAGGTGAAGGGGGTTAGGTCATGGGATGGACGATAAATAGTATAAACTATAATGTTAATTTGAATGGATATGATATTACGAGATACCCTACAGTTTTTACTTGGCTTTGATTCTTTTCGTGGTTGTTTTTATGAAGAGAAATATTTATTTATCAGAGCAATCCCCCCTTGTTCCGTTTTATTCTTGGTATGCATATCGTTCCTGATATTTATTTAAACGCTTCTTGGAAATGGGTTGGATGGAAAGCGTAATCTGGGAAGGGGAATACGGCTTAAGACCGAATTAAGTTCTGCGACTCTACTCCCGAATTCGAAAATGAACTTTGTTCAATTCATTGGGGTGGCGTATCCACCTCTAACTAATCTGGTTGCCGTTCCTAAGTTGAAAAATGAGGCAATCGTGCGGATTGGATTTTGATTGGCTCGTCACTGCGGTACGCAAGTGGATCGCTTAGCAAGCAAGCCCCTTTTAGCTAAGTACCGTACTTTATAAAAGTATAATAAGTCATGAAGAAGAAGTCTACCGCATTCGTGAAGTTTTCCATTCGTTTCAAAGCCGGGGAACTCCCACTTATTGACTTACCGATCGATACCCGAGCCC
The DNA here is from genome assembly GCA_003988905.1 of Hymenotorrendiella dingleyae. NCBI lineage: Eukaryota > Fungi > Ascomycota > Leotiomycetes > Helotiales > Helotiaceae > Hymenotorrendiella > Hymenotorrendiella dingleyae. The sequence continues at coordinate 100,760 of QYAP01000072.1, forward strand.
CGCAGTACCCGACAAAAGCTCAAACCATTCACTTTTTTTTAAACTTTACATACAAGCCTTCCAAAAATGGCAGACCCCTCAATATACACCTACCCCTCGCCTCTCGAAGGCTACGAGGGATTACCACCGCTCCCCGACGAGAAAAGCGCCGATGGAAAGAGCATCGTGAACCCGCAAACCGGAGTCCTAAGTCAAAGCTACGAGCGCTTTACGGAGCCTTTGGATAATGGAATTCGAGGTGGCTTGTCAGTGTTTTCGTGCTTTCATTTCTATCCCACTTTTCCCGAAGTCATGCTTGACGGAGGGCTTTCTCGCAAATCAGCTGATACCGCACAGTGATATTCACATTTACTATTTCCAATCGAGTCCCGCGCAGTCGAGGTTTGCGAGGGAACTCTGGGAGAGAGTGAGAAGAGAGTGTAAGTTGTAAGGGGGGAGGGGGGATTGGGGCTAAGGAGTACAGTTCCTGAGTTGAGGATTTATACGTTTTGGGATAGGCCTGTTGGACCTCAGTAAGTTTTACTTGCGACTTTTTCCTTCGCGTTGTCGTATTGCTTGAGTTGTGATTCTCCTATTTCTCGCTACTATTGCGGAAATAAAAATTGAGCTTCACTTCCATCCACGAAACAGCCTCAACCCTTTCCCTCTACATCCAAACATACTAACCCATCTTAGCCCCATAGCAATGTTCGAAGTCAACCTTTTCACCCCCGCTCAATTCGGCGCCTTCATCCCCTGGCTCATCATCAACCGTGGTCCGCTGAGCGCCCTCGTTCATCCCAATACCGTAGACGGGAAATTTGGGGAAAAGGGCGATGAGTATAGAGATCATTCGCAGAGAGCTACTTGGTTGGGCGAGAGAATTCCGTTGAATTTGGAGCTGTTTCAGAAGGCGAGGAGGGCGGCGTTGGGGATTTGAGGGGGTGGTGTTTGGTTGGGGGAATTTGAGCTGAAGAGGTGTGGGTTTATGGATCGATGTTTGTGCTGCTTCTTGCGTCTTAGGGAACTTATGCTTTTCTTGAAATTTTGAAGTGAAAGTAGTAGTTCTTGCGTTTTTTGTTTTGTTTCCTGACAACGCTTGTCACGCTTCCGAGATGTTCTTCGAAAGAAGGCTGTAAGACCGGAACATCGTTAAGACCGCAGGTTTCCTGGAATCCAAGGCTCGGTTCTCTTCTTCTTTTTGTGCGAAAATTACTAGAGTCCATTCCCAACTTTCTCCAGTACCGATACTGCAAACTGTAATCGAGAAGTTTAAGCCAATTTTCTTTAGTGAAAGCAGGATTGTGCATGCCTTTTCTTCAACAATAGTTTCCAATTTGTAAGGGGTTGAAAGGGATCGTTTTCATTTCGGTTTTCTTGAATACTTATGGAGAGGGTTGAGCGTTTTCTTGAGTTTTTAATCTATATATAAAAATTAAACAAGCCCTGGAATACTGACTGGCTCTAGCTAAACAATCTATTGGTCTGTAAAAGAGATTGACGCTCGAAACACTGATGCAGGGAGGTCTTTGGAAGAGGTTGGGGTGTAGGTATTTTGTGGAATTTGGGTCTGATGTGAATGTTTGGGAAAGAAGCGCGAGTAGAGGAAGGTGCTGTTATCGAAAAGTATTTTGTTGTCGAGAAGTACTTTGCCGCCGAACATCAATCATATATTTCAACGCCATATAAAGCGAAGAATGGAAGAATTAAAGATGAGAGAAGCGCATTCTTCCCTTTTGAACTTTTATTTCAACCTCTGTTCTCTTTTGAGGTATAAGACAACAAGCTACAGGTTGCAAGAAAAGGGGATGAGAGATCAGTTTATGGCTTTATGCGGTGTTTGAGAAGCGAAAATTCATTTCAATTCATCAAAATTTGACTTTTTTCTATCTGATCATCTTACACCCCCAATCTAATCATTTCTCCCCCAAAAGCACTCGGGGGGAAGAGGCCGAGGTAGCAGGAGCAAAGAGAGCAGCACTGCAAGTGCATTTCTTCTGACAGGCCATCAATTTCCCCATAAGTGGTTCGCTGTTGGCGAAGACTTACTCTCAAGTTTCAGCTCTCAACTTGTTAATTAACTGCTTGTATGTATACTGTACGGCGAGGAACAGAACTAATCCAAAATGCGGATTTAGTCGTATTATCCCAGGGACTGTGATAAAGCAGTTTCTACCATGATTAGACGAGTACGAAAAATCATGCAATGTGGTGGCAATCTTAACAGAAGTCCAATGGATCGTAAGATCTCAATTTTTACTTTGCTTCTCGCTTGTACGTCTTTCCCCCTATTACTAAACAGTCACCGGTACTTCCCGATTACCAAACGACGGGTGCCATCCGCATTGGTCGGAGATACTTGATGCCACCGGCACTGGCCTCCTTCGCAGCCACCTTTGCTACATGAGGTATCTCGGAAAAGAAAGCACGAGTCGGGTCTCACCCACAGCGATGGACTCCAAGTCCCCAAATATTATTCCCGGGTAGTTTCCAAGTTTGGATGCAAGGGCCCTCATGACACTTGGTGACTTGCATGCAGGAAGACCTGTCTGCCATGGATCTGCGTTGTTGATATCACTGTCGCCGCTGGAGGTCCGAGATGGAGCGTTTAATAGGCTCGCCGTTTGAGTTTCAAGGTGGTGTGGGAGAGTAAGCTTCATCGCTTCTTGCTTCTGTAGCGTTTATTTTCGCTTCCAACCCCCGGACCCCCGGTACTCTCACTGATAAGTTAAGCGATGATGTTGTAAGACGAAGCTTTAAGATCTCGTTGGATTCAATTGGATGAGGAGGTTGTTTTTGATTCCTGCTGCCGAGGCAGATTCGACGAGAGAAGGCCAATTTGGCCGGAAGTTTGTAATTTGGTCGGGGAAGGGAAGGACCTAAATTTAAATAATGATTCCCCTCTATCAAACCCCTGCTTTCTGTCAGCTGGAAGGAAGGCAATATTCCTAAGTTCCTGGATATATGCATTCGACATTCGTACATTTACTACATTAGGCTTCAGAATTAATGGAGGGTAGGCGAGTACCGGAGGATCCCACGGAAGTTGGTCATCTCCCCACCTTCTGGCCGTGAGACTCCGAGATAAGATCCGTAGGACCGTATCGCATATGTCGTTTAGAAGAAATGAAAATGCATAAATTCAGAGCAGTTCGAGTCGGCAGCGATAGCGGAAGGAATAGCTAATGAAAATCTAGCCACAATATAATAAGCTGGAACAAGAGAGCTGAATAAAGAGACTGGCCCAGTAAACTGGTAGTCGTACTGCAGAACGATTCTGAACGAAACGCATTCCCTGAAACCCCAAAAGCTTTCAATGTGATACAACTTTGGAGAGGTGAAGTCAAGCTCTTCCCCCAGTCTCACATGTGTGCGATGGGTTCGAAATATTCAAAACTTCTGCATCTCCTAGTATTAGCAAGACAGTCTCCCGCAAACCTGAGGGGGATTTGATTCGAACCAAGAAAATAGCACCCAGAAAGAGAACTTCTCGAATTGCTGAAAGGGGAAGCTTATGATGATACTTTTACCAACGGGGCTCGCTCACCAGTAAATTAAAGCTCTGACGTTGCATGATCTGAGCGTCTCAAACGCAAAGAAGAGGCGAGACTATCATCAGCCTTACGAGGCAAGTGCCCAACTCTGCACCGTGCCGTAAAACTGGCAGGGCTGAGAATTAACCTTCAAAATAACGTGGTTTGGCTGTGGGAGAAAGGCCCGGGATGAACTGACCTACCGAGTGTCCGCCGAGTCGCCCATGGGGTAGGAAAGGCGTCAATGACACGGCTCCTTTCCGTTCTCCCACAGAGTGAACCAGATGTATGGGTACGGCAAAGAGCTGCAAAGTAGAGGAGTTTGATTGGTAGTTGAAAGCAAGCGTGTGATTGCTGCAACATGCAGTATGTCATTTTTGATCTGATTCGCGTGTCACTGGGATCTATTTATGGACTTATTGTGCCGAGTGATGTAGTTAAGGACAAGGTAATTCCCAATATGGATCTTGAGGTCGGATTTGAGGAGGGCATGTGGATCTTCAATTGGAGCTCACAGAGATGAGTAGGCCCTAGAGATGAGATCGTAAATATGAAATTTCGATACGGAGAGAATTCTGTGTCCAACGAACGGTCTTGTCCAATCACTCCTACTTACATTTGGAATCATGAAATGATCGACTATGGCAGGATGAAGGTTCATTCTCCTTATCCTCTAGTCAGCATTCACCCAAGGAAGCGGCGTACTGTACGTAGAGATTTCCCGAAAAAACATGGTGGTACAACGTTGTATCATCAAGGATTAGAAATCAAGACAACTCAGGCCGGGTGGGCAAAAGAGGGAAACCAATGAGCGGTAGCTCGTCGTTTAGTATATTGATGGACTTCAATAAATAGTCCGGATGGCTTGAGAGTTGAGAGCCGTGACAGAATGTTCGTATTTACTGTCCCTTTTTTCTGTTTCTGGGGATCCCGAGTTTGTTCCACGTTTTGACTTCCACGTTACTTGGTCCTAGCAACAACGTTTTGGGGGCTTCGGAGAAAGCCCCGGAGTAAGTCACTTCCCCGTAGAATTTGCATGGAAGGGTACTTGTTTTCGTCTCGTTGTTCGACGAATCAAAATGAAGGAGAGGCGGCTCGGGAACCTGCAGCACCAGCCACACCGCTCGAGCTGTGGCTCTCCTGTACAGTATCATCATAACATACACGAGCCACAGAGTACCACAATGCACTGCAATGTACAGACTGCGCTTTTTAACGTATATCACCGAAAATCAAAAGCCATATACGCCATTGTTCGCTAATCTATCATTGGCGGATTGACTACCGCACATGCCTCGGGATAGACCCGAGGGTTTGCGCCGGTTCGAGAAAACACCAAAGAACATTCTATCGCATGGCCGTAGAAGTGCTTTGCTCCTAGGCCACGAATAAATTCTCAATTGATTGCTTGAAATCAATAAGACGCGCCATACTCAGTGAAAAACATTCGCGGCAAAGAGAAAGTACATAAGTAGCTGCCTAGAAGAAGAAGGCCCAAAAGAATACTTCGTGTATGTACCTCCGTAGAGTACGTCTCCATCCTTAGGCTTCCCCTTTGTGGCTCGAGACCAGCCAATGGAAAAGGCTTCTATGAGTGTATAGTAAGATGGCTTAAAAGAAATAGGCCCAGAGAAGGTTTAGCGCTACATTGCTTGCGGCAACAGACGAGCCAGACAACCGGTAAAGGAAACGGCCCATAACACGCACCTCATATCACAGCCAAGACTTTTAGACTCGAAAAGAAAAACATCATGCCAGAATGTGACTCAGCAGGAGTTAACTTGCGTGTAAACTACACCGTAAGTCGATTGGAGGCGTTGTTTGGGGTCCATGCTGACAGACGTCGTCTCGACCCGGCAGGAGGGGCTCGCTTAATCCCTGGAGAAGCACAATAAAATGAAGCGAGCGCTGATTGGGGCCAGGTCCGACCACCAAACGACAATTCGGCGATGATTTTTATCAACAGATGCAACTCCTCCAAGAATATTTCTCAACCCCCGGCACAGCACTCCTCTCTGCCTCTCTGGCACCACCATCTCACAGATGGATGACGCTGGATTCGGCGGTGTCTCAAGGATTGCAAGCTCATCTGCGTGGTACGATCGAGGGGGAAAACTGGGTGCAAATCGGTCCCTAGAAGCAACGAAGGACCCGTAATCAGTCTTTGAGCCCTACAGGAGGACGACAGACGCGAATTGCGCATCCAGAACCGCCCAAGGAAGCCGGCCAAGTCGATCTGATATTCACGATGGCGCCACGGCAGGCGTGGGTTGGCTTCCGTGGCTCGAGTGCACAATGACCTCTTTGGGGGCCATCCGTCAAAAGAGTAGAGCCACGCGGTTCCCCTCGAGTATTATTGGCTACATCTACCTTAGGGCTGCCCTCGCAACACTGGGGTCAGCCGCTTTACGCCAACGGTACAGTAGGGCTGATGAAGATGTCCGCTCCTCCTGCATTGTATACCGAGAAAGACGCGAGAGACGCACACCCTGCTGCCGCTATACTAGAATGAGAGTACAATGATGACGATACGATGGTACCATTGGGTGAAAGAATAGGAAGTGGGTAGTTCATTCCCAGCCACGGCTTTGAATTTCCCCTTCTTCCTAACGCAGTCGTGCTTCACCCACCCACGAACAGCGAGTGGAGTAGTCCGACTGCACCCTCGGTGAGCCTCGGTATGATCGATAGCACCAAAATACGTATTCAGGGCAGTGGTAACCTCAGTGAGAGATGCCACATACATGCAGATATTATGCATATTTTACTCCGCCATATCAGGGTCCTAAAGCGTCTCTTCGGGCATCTACATCTTATACATTGAGGCTGCTAGCAGTGGGCCATGAGGTATGATCCTAGTATGTTCCAATCGAGACATCGGGGTAACATGGGAATCATGCACGGAATCTTGAACCGTTTGTGAAAAGAGTCTCGAACTTCGCGAGCTTCTCGGAGAGACCGTGTCTTCGCCATCTATCAGACCCCAATCCTCATTGTTTCCTTACACTACAACATCGAAAAGCATCCTAGTCATCGATAATCATTAATATTTATGCCATCATGTTCTCCTCCAGAGTTGACATTCAGATCCCAAGTCAATCATCTGACATACGCAGCTCACGGTGGTTTCATATATGTACTACCTGCTTTCACTTCAACCCCGTCTCACAGCATTCTTTTCAGCTCGCTATTACTAAATCTCGTCTATCTGTCTAACATAATCTGGAGCCATGAACCCATCAGGCCCCTCGAAATCTCCATCTCCCTTCCTTTCCCCGAACCCAGAGACTCCCACTGAGCTTTATCGACGACCATCTCTTGAGCGCGACGGAAAGCCTGGAAAAAGAGGTCGCGCCAGCAAGCCGAAAGTTAAATCTGGGTGCATTACTTGTAAGGTAAGTTTTTGTCCCAATAACCAGTCACGGCCTCTTCTTGATACGGAGATGCTTACCAACTTTGAAGACTAGGAGGGTGAAATGCGATGAAACTAAGGTTAGTATTATTTGGAGATCCTCTTTAGAGTAGACGAAACAGGCTAAACTGTCCTACTTCTAGCCCCAATGTATTCGATGCCAAAAGTTTGGGCGACAGTGCGATGGTTACCTCCCGGAACAATCACAGACTAGAACTTTGAGCAACATTCGACCACGTACGCCCTCTGCGAACTTTTACAATCCAAGCGTCTCTGCTCACGATACGGAAGATGAAAGTCGTTATTTTCAAGTCTTTGCAGAGCGGACAGTGCGGGCACTGTCTGGCTTTTTCGATGGCCAACCGTCCAGCACTTTCTGGACTCGACTTGTTCTACAAGAAAGTCACAACTTGAGCGCTGTTCGACATGCAGTAATAGCACTTGGAGCTCTTACAATGAGTCTGGAAAACGCTCCTTTACCTAACCTCAAAGTCAATATCGTGCAGACGATCGATCAGAGACACCACGAGCAAGCTGTGCTGCAACATCTCAAGGCAATCCAGGAACTCAATAGATACATCTCTTCTTCGAACTCACCACAGCTGAGGAACGCACTTATAACTTGTTTGTTATTCATAGCCTTTGAAATTTTTCAAGGAAGTTATATTGCTGTTGTTCAGCAAACTGAAGGGGGTCTTAAGATGTTGCGAAGTTATTACGAAGCAAGTTCGCGATCCGCAGCATCGCAAAATACCGTCAGTCAATCTTCACGACCAGCACAACCGCCAGTCTCCCTTCAGAGTTACCACGATCGTGGAGTCTTGGAAAGAGGTGCCTATCCGCCATCTCAGAGAAATCTCCAGATAGAAATCGAGCCTCCTTCGCCTGATGGGAGCGGTTTTGGCGCACAATTTCCATACTCCTATTCCGACATCACCTCGAACACCATGTATTCCCCGCAAGATTATTTGAACGCCCTGCCAAGCAATGCTCCAAATACCAGCTGGCAGTGGAAGCCTCAAGGTCAGACATTGGCCCAGAGCATCGAGTCGCGATCCGCCACCTCATCGCCTACTTCCTCTAGAAATTCTTCCTTTGCTTTACCATCAACGCAGAACTCACCCTTGGGCCGTACGCGACCGATCGTTTCTCGAGCTTCAAGTCCATCTCTCCTCCAAAGCGATCTCACAATCGAAGATGTTTTGATACAGACTTTTGTTAGGCTTGATGGACAAAGCACTCTCTTTGGTGTCATTCCTGCCATTCGTCCTTTCGAGTGGGACATCTATCAGATGAATCGTATACCGATTCCAGAGTCATTTACTACATTTCAAACTGCTCAAAGATGCTGGGATTCGCTCGCAGACCGAGCCCTGCGCTTCTATCGACGGACAGCATTCAATCGGACCTTCTCCCCAGAAACCAGCGACTCTCCTGCCTCCATCACCCGCGAAGTTCAACACTGGTATGGTCAGCTTTCAGCCTTCGAGGCAGCCTTCAGCCCCTTTCTTGAAAACGCTATTCTTCCTGACGGCACGGTGACTCACCCTGCCGCACTCGCCATTTCAGTGCACCAAAAGTCACTTGAGATTATGCTCGCCACAGCATCTGATGACTCGGAGATGGTTTACGACTCTTTCCTGGCGGAGTTTCAATATCTAGTAAACACTTGCAGGGCATTGATTGAGTCGCGAGATTATACGCAGCTACCGCGAATCCCGCGCCTCAGCCTAGATATTGGGGTCCTTCCAGCCCTGTATCTGGCCGCACACAAATGTCGAGAACCTAATCTCAGGCGGGAAGCATTCAAACTCATGTTTTTCAATCCTAGGGTCGAAGGGGTTTGGGACAGCATAATCGGTGCGCGGGTCGCACTCTGGATTATAGCATGGGAAGAGGAAGGGCTTCGTCTCCCACCGTGGGTTAACGAGTCTGAAATTCACGTTCCTGGAATGTCTCCTCAACTCTCGCAAGGAGAGTTCCAATACTCCACAAATTTCCCACAGATGAATATCGACCCAAGTTTACAAGGATTTGATCTTAATATGATGGAAACCGTCGACAGGATGGTCAGCATGGGAGTCAACGAGTTTGCCTCAGCAGAGGATGGAGGAGGATTGTTAAATAGTATGACAATGGCCCCGAGCATGCTACCGCAGCGAGTTGTCCAGACGCAGGCACAGACACAGGTACCTCGAAGACAGGCAAGTGGTGATTCAACATTCAGCCAGGAAAACTGGGTTGTACCAGAGCAGAACCGAGTTCAAGTGACGAAGAAAGACATTCACGTTGGGGATCGTTATATCAAAGTCACCGCTCAAAGGTCGTTGTTGAGAGAGGATGGAAGCAGGGAAGTTAGACAGACGGTCATTGCTTGGTGATTATTCTTTTGATCTTTTGCAGGCAATTGTATTCTTTGAATTTTTTTTTTAGGGGGCATGCATTGGGTAATTTCACATCAGATTGCAGGACACCATACACGCATTTGTCGGCATTTAGCAGGAGCTGGGTCTCGGGATACTCTTGTTCTATTAGATTTTGTACTTTTCGTCTATTTACTTTTCTCATACTACTTTAGTACTCATTGGCATTTGTTTTTGCTTGTAGGTGTGTAAGAGTTGCATTTTGGGGACTGCGTTAATTGGATTATCTGACTGCCTCTCGGATCATACTTGTTCAAATTGGGTCTTGCAATGTCATCTCAGCATTGTTCAGAGCCAAAGAGCTTATCTCGTATCCAATTATAATACCGTGTTGATAAGCTTGCAGCCAACCCCCTAGTTGGTTTCCTCAAAGTGTCCGAGGAGGAAGTGTCCGAAGCGATAGAGTCCTGAAGTCCTAGCTACTCGCTTGAGGCTAGTCAACTGCATGGGCAATGCATTTACATTATTGATATGACTAATTGAATAAATACCTACACCCCAAACACGTAGCTCTTTTCAAGCAGTCAGAAAGGATGAACTGGGGTGTTCTGGGAAACCTATTTGTGCGGCATATGTGGAATGTTTACCGGAACTGCCCCGAACCTTTTTTAACCCCACGGGAAAATGATCTGGGAAGATCTCTTACCTCCGTAAGCCGAACCACGCGGTCGGTACGAGGTGCATTGGTAATGCTCTTCTAATCAGATGTCTCCGGAGAATCTGAAGCTTAGCTACAGGATAAGGTCGTCGTAAAGATTAAGAGGCTTTTCCCAAATATAGCATCAATTGACTAGCCACTGTGAAAGTGAAAAAAAAAAGATAAAATACCACCTCACTTATCATCCTCATGCGTGATTGGCATATTAACGAAGGACGACGTGGACGTCAGTGGGAGCTTGGAAGGGGGCTTCATCACGTGCCACATCATTGGCCCATTGGCCGGCCAATCGGGCGGCCCTAATCTCCAGGATCAATATTGGCACAGTGCCGCTGCAAAGGTGGTGGCTGTGTGAACAACCACCACCCGACCTTAATTCAACAGCACTCAACTCCAAGGCTTTCTCGCGTCTAACAAGCGCCTCGGAAGAGCCTCAGCCCCCTTTCATTCTCCTTCTCTGCGTGAAACATTCGTGCGCTCCCCTGTCTCCCGCTCACACATGCGATCACGACAAATTGCGAAAAACAACCCCTCCTTCCCCAGGTGCTTCGGCAGGTCGCAGATACCCCACGATCTCGAGTATACAGCTCCTTGCTGAAGGTGCTCAATCATTTACCAAACAAAGCGCCCGCGATATCCTACTACGAGAGACCCTGGACGGATCTATCTCCTTGCGTGTGCTGCCGCGAACAATCTCTGCACCTAAAAGCCGCACTCCCAACCAACTTGCCGACGCCGAACAAATCGGGGCAAAAGAGGCCTTGACCCAGATATCGAGAGAACGGCATCGAGCCGTCGCGTGCAGAATTGGAAGAGAAGACAAAGCGGCCCTTTAAAACGGCTGATATACTGCGCATCGGCTCTCTCGACCCAAAGCTGCCGAACGCGTTTTTCAAACTATAACCTACCCCACCATGTCTTCCTCCTCGGGCACCCCAGAATCATGGATTTCATCTTTCTGCTCGCTGCTGGGCCATGAATACTTTGCGGAGATATCGGAGGACTTCATAGAAGATGATTTCAACTTGACGGGGCTACAGACCCAGGTAGCAATGTACAAGGAAGCCTTAGAGGTACTATTTTACGTCGCTTTTCTACTGTTCGCATGCTAACACACTTCCTACAGATGATCCTCGACGTAGAGCCAGAAGATGATGACGACGAAGACGAGGATGAAGAGGAAGACGAAGGCGACGAATCTATTGAGGGTGAAGAGCGCACAAACCGCCGAACTGTCGAGCGAAGACACCACCGAATGGCTTCTGATTTGTCCATCATCGAATCTTCTGCTGAAATGCTCTATGGGCTTATTCACCAACGATTTATCTGCTCGCGCGCTGGCATACAACAAATGTCTGAAAAATATGAGTTAGGGCACTTTGGCGTTTGTCCTCGAACATTCTGCGATGGAGTTCGCACATTACCGGTCGGACTCTCAGATGTGCCAGGCGAGGACACAGTGAAGCTGTTTTGTCCATCATGCTTAGATGTCTACGTTCCACCAAATTCACGCTTCCAAACTGTCGATGGCGCTTTCTTCGGTCGGACGTTCGGAGCCCTCTTCTTACTCACATTTCCAGATTATGATATTAGCAAGAAAGGGGCGGAGGTTTTGGGTGGCTCGCACGGATCCCGGGGCGCGGCATCAGGTGGCAGCGACGACGACAAGGAAAAGATAAATGGCATGAACGTACAAAATTTGGGTCCAGGACTTGGCAAAGGGAAGGTCTACGAGCCCAAAATATTTGGATTCAAGGTGTCAGAACGGGCGAGAAGCGGACCAAGAATGACATGGCTGAGAAATCGACCGGTTGATATTCGAGACTTGGACGAAGCAACGATTTACGGCACGGCGGAAGAGAGCGACGAGGACCTGGAACTTAACGGAGTACGAACACATCCGAAACAAGCTGGTCAGCGAAAAGTACGACGGACGAATGGCAGCCCTATGTCAATCGAAGCAAATGGGGAACTGTAATCTGGGCTCTGGGCTTTGAACAATACGTGCGGTCATTGCAGGCGTTGCAAGGCGCTGGGTTTATAAGGAATGGAAGTTCATGGTAGACGGTAGTTTCCTGTTATTATGAAGAGGGGCGGGATGATGCATTGATGATAAGTAGCGGCATGATGATGATGACGATGCAAGCATACAGTGAAGACACTACAGAGGTGTGAGGTCAAAAATGTCTATTGTAGTAACTTGGTGATGTGGCACTGACGAATGATACCATTGCACCCGCAAGACTGATCTGGCCATTTGCCTGTATTCGTTTTATTTGTGATGTATGCCCTTTTTATCATTTCTCCCCATGGGCCGTCACCTTTCAGGTTGAGAGTTTTCATTCTGGAAAGGCTAGCTTCTCGATGCCTTTTTTTTTTTTAGATTACTTGCCGGCTGTCTTTGGCAGGTATGTATGTGGGTTGTAGCAAGTGCTATCATACCTTCTCCTCTGCAACCTTCGGGCTCTAATGGTTTGATTGGCCAATGGTGATCTTGGCCGTTGGTAGGACTGTGATTGATGCTATGGTTGTACTTACTAGTTTGTCTATTGCCGAGTGTTAGGAACAAAGCTTTTTTTTTTGTAGGCCTGCTCTGGTTAGTTCATCCGTTCGAAATTCAGTGGAAGTTGGCGGATTTACTGCTAGAAGCAATATCGCCCTCCGATTCTCTCTGCGTCAATCAACATACGTCTTGAATAGCATAGCGGGCGGAAGCCAAACGAGCACCCAACAACCCGCTCGTTCTTCCTTCTCAACTGGACCGTATTCTCCATTTCTTGTAAATGAGATTACGAGATGGTGATTTGCTGGCTTCTTTGACATAGTCAGAGACACCTCTAAGTTACCAATTCTGCGTGGTTCTCCAGACTAGGAAACGTTGTTGGGAGTCGGTGGGCATAATAGTTTTTGAGAGGTCGTTCTGGCAGGTGGAAGAGGGGGTTTCGGTGGTGGGAGGGATTTTGGCGGTATCAGATGGGAGGTGAGAGGCTTCTGGGGCGGAAGTGGAGAATTAGGTGGATGGTGAGTCAATAAGTTTGTCTATATTCAAAGAGATGTGGTCGTATGGCTATTTAATGCAGCCAGTTACTGTGATCGTTCACTTGTCACCGACTTCTGAAAATTACGAACACTGTCGTCACCTCGTGGCCTACGGAATAACGTTGCACTTCGCACTCAAGGTCTTAGCTGCTAGAGTTATCAAATTGGCAATCATGTAGGAAGTGCGAAGAGCAACAAACATATATAAAGCGTTATAACTTTTGCACTATCCCACCTCTCTTGGCTTTCGGACTCACTAGCCTCCTTTATCGAAGTTAGAGCATTGGAAATTGCTAGCATGATTCGTTTCTTTGCTAGCGTTACCCAATTGGGAGATATATAATGATTGCAATATGCGACAAAAGTTAAGGGGCGTTGCCAAACTAGACTTCAGCTCCCCACAACTCGCTTACCCTGCGATCTATTTCCTCACAACTCGCTTACCCTGTCAGAGCACCCCGGTCCAACAAACTGGCCAAAAATCGACTCTACGACATTTAACTGATGATTAAATTGACCGCGGACACTCCGTTGATGCTTGGCAGCGGAGTATACGCTTGCTAAACTCGATATGACTTGCATGATTATCAATTTTAACCATGCCACTAGTGATTCGCGCGATTTTTCTGACAGAAACTGTTTCTTTTCACCACAAGAACACACTGGTAATGGAACTGCATGAAAGTGGGGTCAGCCTTAGAAGAAGTGCGCATGATTTCACTTTGGATCGAAGATATGAAGGTGTGCTAGCCTTTTTACTTACCGATGGGTGTGTTGTACAAGTTTAAATCATGCTCCGTTGCTCGAATGGACACCGTGCTGATGCCACATCAGCCGATATTATATTGGTTATTCAGTAAGCATTCTGGCTCATTGCACCAAGGTGTAGGTGCTTATCCATAATATTTTTACAAAAATATTTACTGATTCGCATCAGACCTTGGCTGCCGGGTCGATTTGTTCTTGTTTACTAGGTGCTCGGTTCACTTCTTTCCAAATTCAAAAACAAATGCCAGTCTAGCAAAGCTTGGCTAGTCACTCATTCTACTAGGGCTTCCCAACCATCTGTTGGCACATCTCTAGAGCAGATTCATACAGATCCTGAATATCCACTCCCAGGAATGCCGTCTCTAGATCCGGAAGACCGAAAATGGTCGGTGGGCCGACGACGGTGGCTGAAAATTAGTGATCCCTGGACTTGATTTTTGGATGGCCAAGGCGATAGTGTAGTATTACTGCTGTAAACCCGTACGCCAAAAGCAGAATGGATAATAGGAGCTCAAAAAAAGATCAAATCAAAGTGGAAAAGTAGCGCGGGTTTAGCGTATTCCAGGTGGATACCTCTGCCAAGGTCACTTTTGAAATAATGTGGCATTCTTTCCATTCTTGGCAGGGTATCCACTTTTACGTAGTTTAGGGGCGTATTTTTGAGATGGATTTTAGGATTTTTGAAGATATAAACTTTTTGGGGTTAGATTAAGCTTTATTTCTTATTTCTTTCGAAGAAAGTCTAATTTAAAGTGTATTCTTATATATCGAAGCTTATTAAATGGGGTAAAAATGGGGCAAAAATAATATTCAATTCTTTCAAATATCTCGAATATGGATTATTGGATTCTTTCCAAACCTTAACAAGTCATTGTATAGCGCCAGTTACGTATATTATTAAGGTTTGAGATGTATTTTTGGACCTATATAAAAGAATGGAAAGAATACCCAAAATATAGAATGCCACATTCTTTCAAAAGTGACCTTGGCATTTTGATCCACCTGGAATACCGCTTTTGTAACGTTACATTTTGTGGTAAGTTGATGAAACTTTGGTTAACAAGAGAGGTAATCGAGCATTCATTTCTACTGTAATTCAACCAGTCGTCAAAACTAATTGTCAAGTGGTTTACGAGCAATAGTGACAGAAAACGGCGTTGTCAGTCTAGCACCCTTCAACACCTCTGCGAAGGCCATAGGAACGTCACCGGCCAAGTTTTTCAATACCTGCTTTACAACAGGATTCCCGAGTTCTTGCATCTCACCCACTACAGCCACTGCGTTATCTGAGGCCAGTCTTCGCAGCCATGGCTTCTCATGTTGGAAAACCGTCTCGATCGCCTCTAATTTGAAATCCGCGAATATTTGAGGCAGTCGTTCGATCCAGCTAAGGATAAAGATGATGTTAAGAAAAGATAGGATGCGCGATCAAAGGATTACTTACCTGTGGTCGAAAAGTTCATTCATAAATTGAAGTAACCTTCCGACCTGTTCAGACGATTCTCCATCTGGTGCCTCGGTAACGCCACGGTATGGGTCAACCTCAACCCACTGGATGTACCCCCCAGGACCTAAAAATCGGAGTCAGACTTTCGTAGTTTCCCCGTCCACTACTCTCTCTTGAGTTGGTATTCTTACGGAGTAACTTTAACGCATGGCTGAGCACTGAGCTTGGATCTCCTCTTTGCACAACACCTAAGAAAAATCGAAGGTGTACAATATCGAACGTCCCTTGAAGCTCGAATGGAGGGTCAATATGGGAATCCAAGATACCCAATTGCATATTCGGTGGCAAATAGCGCGCGTGAGGAAATTGTGTAGATGAGAGGTCGAAGCCAAAGAGCTGTGTTGTTTCTGGGACCTCTTGCGCCAAATCCAACAGCCATATACTTGAAACTCATCATCAGATTACTTCATTGTACGAACTTGGTTCTCAAAGTATAGAGAGAGGGATGATGCTTACGCTGTTCCAGTGCCCAGCTCTGCAATCTTGCTACTAGGGCCTGGAGAGGGGATAGAGGGGTGGAGGAGCCAGCCGAGACATTTTGTGGCAAGATAGTGTTGTAAGTTGAGCCTAGTTTTGTAAGTCAGCTCTTGTATCTAAGCCGTGGTGCCGTGTACCATTACCTTATCGAGGCGTTCATCCCTCTCGCCAGAAGATATGGATTTTCGGCCATCGTTCAGTTGTGGACTGATTAGTGAAAAGGCGCTGATGAAAAACAAATTCGTTGTTCCGAATACGATGGTACAACTGCCCCAGGGTTTTCTTGGTGTCTCGGCGATGAGGTTTGTACTGAAACTCTATGATTACCCCCGCACCACGAGCCTCGGTAAGTTGAGTGTTTACCGATTAAACCTTCCCCAACTATTTCAATACTATATCAGCCTAAATATTCGCACAGACACATCAGTGAAGGAGAGCCCTTCATATATACCACCTGATCGTGTTCCCAATCGCCAAACCAAACAAAAGGCAATCTGGCAAACCAACAAAAAGAAAACATCTATGTTCCTGAATAGCTTATGCCATCGTCTCAATCTTTGAAACCTGGCCTTGAATCTACCGATCAGCGATCTTGATTTTTAGTTCTTTCAGTTATCGTCACCCCGCTGCGGAACTTTGAAGTGCTGGTCCTGTGCCCCCTAAGTGCGACTCGTCTAATGCAGTCCGTGCGCCACCAATATATATCCCCTCTTCAGAACACTGCAATGTAAAGTGTGAAGGACGACTTCGCATTAGCACATCTAAAAGGGCTTCTTACTCTTACTCTTTCTGTCTTCCCTTCTGCCTTCCTTTTTTCTATTTGCGGCTTTCCTGATTTTCGTCAAGTACGAATTTTTGGGGGGGAGGCTTTTTTACCGGGTAACCTAGTTGTGCAGAGTTCCCCGGGTAAGCCAACTAGAATAGTGCTTTAAAGATCGATTGATTTCCATGATTTTACTCTCGCAATACTCTCTTTCTCCTATATTTATTTGTGCGCTATTTGTTGTTTCCGTGAACTTCTCAAGTGGAAATCCGGGGGTTTTTTCTCCGTCGCCGGGCAACCTAGTTGTGAGAAGCTTGGGAACATCCCGGGGTAAGTTAACGGGAGATCATTGCGACTATTGTTACGTTTCTATTATTCTAATTTTGTACTCTTTTTCTCGAAATGCTTCTCTTTTTGCGATTTTCCCGGAGTACGAATCGCCGGGGGGTTTTTTCTCTATCACCGGGTAACCTAGTTGTGAGGGACATTTCCGCTACAGTACCGGCCAAGTTAAGGAAATAGGGTCAGGACGAGTGTTACATCAGAAAAAGATCTCATTCTTGCAGCTGAAATAAGCAAAGTAAGTTCCAACATTGGCCCATAAAATGGAGGTATTTATTGGCAGAAGCAAAGATGCACTGCATCGCCTATTTTCAAGTTGGATTTAGCTGGTCTGGGTGGGTGCAGTCTGAAGTTGTACTGCAATGTATGACACCAAAACGCCTGTACTGATTCATTGAGTACTGTACAGAGCTAATATTTTGCATTGTGGTGGGGCATTCTTCTCGTTGACCTACCCGGGGATCTGCCGTTCATTTGAGGGGGAGGTTCAAGTGGATACCCTCGAGAGAAAAAATTAATCAAGCGAGCTGATGGGGGTGAAGGAGGAGTTAGAGAGGAGTGTGGGTTGTAAGCAGCAGCTAAAACCTACGGTAAACCTGTATGTTGTATTGTTGTTTCCTCTCTCCGCTAAGTCCGCTCCTCTCCATCTCACATCCGCAGTCTCTCTTCTTGATCTCAGGCACTTACAAAGGGCCTAGAATTCAAACATTGACTTAGTACTTCCGTTCCTGATATCAGAAATAGGACCGAAAGTAATTATTGAAGACATAACTAACTTCTACGTTCTAAGCTAGTAGATGATTTGCTAGTGAAGCTCGGGCTCGGGATCAGGTTTTCCTCTCGTCGCGATTAGGAACGCCATGCAGCTTCATTCATCCCTGTCGTACGATAAGAGACTAGCGCGGGTTAAGCAGCGAATGTTGGAAGTTGAATATTCGGTTAAGAGAGAGCAAGCTTGACCTAGCAAAAATATTGGCGACGGCGTAGTAACTATCAGCCAACCCCCGATACTTGAATTCTACCGAGTACCAGGTATTGCTGGAGGCCGGAAAGGAGGAAAGCTTGCCTTCCATATTACCCCAGAAACCTTCTTCCGAGTCATCCTTTAGGAAAGTCTTCTATGTAGCAAAAGTCAAACTCTCCCCCCTTTCTTGGCAAACCCCAGAAGAAAACTCGCCCCTCATTAACGTAAGCGAATTACGTGGAGACTGAACCTTTCGACTAATTAAACGCTTCCCTTATTGATCGGCGTTAGGAATTACGCAATTATGCCTACTTCGGATTTGAGGAAGGCACCTTTCAATGCTGTCAAGTTGAGACGGTCGTGATGGGTGCGAGGGTCCTCGCATTCCAGATATGTCCGTCAATCATGTATCGTCTAGCTAGCTCTCCCATATCCACAGCTGTAAGCCAGATGTAACAACATCTTTGCGTAAGAAAGGCTCGCCGAGTACGAGAGAGTTATGGGAGCAGCGTGGGGTGTCATCATTGCACCGACTTTGAGCTCTGCTATCACACCCTTTACGTCCCATGGCGGAAGCATCGGATTGCCTAACAGCGAATGGAGAGTCTTCTGCCCTGGTTCTTTCCCCTATATTCTGTACAACTTCAAGATTTTAAGGGGGTATGATAAGCGAAGGTTGTATAAAGTTGGTTTCACTTTCATGTGCACGAGGTAGTCACTTCAAGGTTCTTAGTAAGGATATATCAGCGCAACTATCGGTGGCGTCTAAGTCTGTTACACTATTGTGAGCTATTTCTTTGTGCTTGGCCATTCACGATTGAAGGTGGTACCTGCACATATGTATGATGCCGCAAAAGGGGGGCCGATTGGACTTGGCGAACAGCTCCATCCAAATGGTGGCAGAGATGGCCCTGTCTCGTGAACGCATTGACTGGTAATTGACAGCGTCTTGATAAGTTTGGTGCGCCAGCTAAAAATCATTGGGAGAAGGAAAATTCACGACATATTATTCATGGTGGGTGTTGGGCGGAGTGATGAAAATATGCGGCGGCCATGAAACTACGCAAAAAATGAATGGCAACTGAGAAATAAAGACCAGAAGACCAGACTAGGTACATTATAGGAAATAACATCGTCCATGATCTATGTTTTCATCAATAGATGACTGCAGATGACAACCGATTCTTTTCAACTGCTGCAATCAATTAGAAGAAGAGTCCAATACACTTTTGCTCTGATAAGTTAGAGTGTAATACCGGCAAATAAAAAAGCCCTCACTCACTGCAATGTTTTACATTCTCACTGCAGATACAGTGGATACCTCCCGAAGCCTCACCTGGCCATTCAAATTCGGGCGCACTATTCCACACCACTTCTCGATTTCGGGCTTATTAATACTCGTACTCCTACGGTACTTACGACCGGTACTGCATATAATAGTACGTACTGTACATGCGGGGTAGCTGACAGCCAAGCAACATGGGGCGTTTAAGATCTTTGACGACGATTCCGAAGCCTCAAGCCAAAGCTAGATAATTAGCCGGTTGCTGTGCATTCAGTGCATTGCACTGCATCCAAAAAGTGTCACCTGCTTATCTCGACTGTGCTCGAGAAGTAAAACAGATATTTCGAAAATCGTCGTTTTATCAAAATATCAGGCCTTATCTGATTTCACTTGAGCTCATCAAACCTCTTTTTTTTTGAAGCTCTGCAGAAAATATTCAACTGTTGATTCGAATTTGACAAGAATGCCATGCTACGCTGGCTCCCACTGTTGAGCACAACTCCATGAGCACTCAGTTAAAGGTGTGTGTGCCTACAATACTAATCAGCACAACATTGCTGTTGCTTATCACCTTGTTATTAATGCTATCCATTCACAGTGCCTGACTAAGACTACGGTGGAGTAGATGTGGTATCTGCATGTGCGTGTGGCTTTCGTGCAGGTGGTGTGGTTTGCAAATAGAGACATCTACGCGCCCACTTCCGAAAAAGAAGCTGTGCCCCACGGCGGGGACGGAGGAAATATTGTAACGTATGTATCTGAGTGTAACCATGACAGCCCTACATGTTGAAAAGTGACCGATTTCGATATAGTCTACCATATGGTCTCCCCGATCTGCTACCGATAGATATGCACGATGCGACGCCTTTTTTCATCTCATTGTGGGTCAACCTATCAGATTTCGAGAACTGGCGAGAATGTGAACATACCCGAGCATAGGCGATGAGTTGGCTGAAAAACAAAGTCTAGCTGAAGAACTGGTAAAAACAAATTCTAGCCTCTTCTAGCTGAATGACTGGAACCAGCGTATCCAATGTCCCGACCTGAGCCTGGCTGCCTAGAGCTTCAATGGGCTAAAGTCGAGGCGTAGTCCCTTTACGAGGTTCTATCATGTATACCGCGCGTGCTCCCCCTACCTCGACAGGCTAGGCTTAAACAAGAAAATAATAAAATCAGAGGCTTGCCAAGTCAGGCAAGCTAGCATAGTCAAACCCCAGTGGCGAGAATGGGAGTTTAAAATGGCTGAGTCTAGAACCTCCGTGTTCTAAAATTCTCGAGTTTTCATTGTTAGTTCGCCGAATTTCCCCCCTGAGACTACCACAACGAAAAAAGTTTCGCCCTTCAAAACATGTTTTCAGTAGATTCCTTAAGTGGATGGAGATTTCCTCTAGCCATTACTCTAGTTGCAATTATTGTAAGTCAACCTTATCTTTTACCATTCATTAACGGAGTTGATGTTTTCCCGGCCTAACACAAATTCGTAGTGGCCGGCTTGGACTGCCCTATACAACATTTACCTTCATCCTCTTGCGAAGTATCCTGGGCCAAAGCTATGGGCAGCTTATCGATTTCCATACGTGAGGCTCCTGTTGAAAGGAGACTTGGTTCTTGAGATTGAAAAGCTTCATAACCGATATGGTCCAATTGTCCGAACTGCGCCAGACGAGATATCCATCACGCATGTAGATGGTTGGAAAGAAATTTACTCTTACCGCAATGGACGGAAACCTTTCCCCAAAAACGCCATCTTGTGGGGTGGCAAAAGCACTGGACGAGCCGAATCTCTTGTGAACGCAGAAGATCCAGCAGACCACGAAAGGATGAGGAAGTTGCTGAGTCCTGCTTTTACTATGAAAGCTGTGGAAGCCCAGGAGAGCACCGTGCAGTACTACGTTGATCTGTTACTTGAAAGACTCCACGAACGAGCTGCGGCCAAAGAGATTGTTGACATCGTTTGCTGGTATAACTTCTTCACCTTCGACATAATCGGTGACCTCGGCTTCGGCGAACCTTTCAACTGTCTGAAGGAAAGCAAATACCATCTCTGGGTCGCCACCGTGTTCCTCCACTTCAAAGCCGAAGTATTAGCTTGGGGTTTGAAAATGTATCCCCTTCTCGCCACTATTCTACTGCCCTTCATTCCTGAAAATATCCTGAAGCCTGGTTTGAGGAATAGAGACTTAGCTGCAGAAAAGGTACAACGCCGTCTGAACTTGGAGACCGAGCGGAATGACTTCATGACACCGGTCATTCGAGAAGAGAATTCGAAGAGTATGTCGATTGCGGAGATTATTGGGACTTATTACACCATTATCATTGCCGGAAGCGAGACGACAGCCACTGTTCTATCTGCAATAACTAATTATTTGACTCTTGACCCTGTTGCTATGACTCGTTTATGTGCCGAGATCAGATCTACATTTCAGCATGAAAAAGACATCACTTTCGCAAATGTCAAGAGACTGCCGTTCCTCAATGCTGTCATTCAGGAAGCGATGAGGATGTGTCCACCGACGCCGGCGGGCATGCCGAGGGTTGTGCCACAGGGCGGCGATACTGTTTGTGGTCATTGGTTTCCAGGCGGTGTAAGACACCCTTGAACCACCTCTTCACAATTCATACTCAAATACGCTGACTTTTTATCTTCACAGACCAATATATCACAACATCAATGGTCAACCTATCGATCCTCCACCAACTTCCATAACCCCTCAGTCTTTACCCCTGAACGCTGGCTTCCAGACGTGATAGCCGATGAAAAGAGCCCGTATTATCACGACAAGCGTCATGCTTTCCAAGTGTTCTCCGTCGGTCCACGAAACTGCATAGGCCAAAATCTTGCCTGGGCAGAGCTGCGGTTGGTGCTAGCGAGGATGGTGTGGAATTTTGATGTAGAGATGGCTCGGGATCAAGACGGCAATCCCAAGACTCCGGAGTGGATGAAGCAGAAAACTTGGATGGTGGTGCAGAAAGAGCCTTTGGAGGTTAAGTTGACTTCAGTAAGGGTGTGATGGGTGTCGTGTTGCAGAGTTATACCCCAGCAGTGTTTTCTCTCCTTTATCCTTACTAAGTTAGCTATTTCAAGTCTTGAAATTTTCATTTGATGTATTTTTCTCTCTGGTCTTGTACTATTTTTAGATACTTAGTCGCAGTGGTTAACATTTCAAGTCCAAAAGAAGTTCTCAGCATTCTCTTATTTATATCCTTAGACCTCCCACTTACTTAGTTTAAAAGAATTTAATATCCCAGTACTTTTCTTATAAATCGAAATTCAGGGGCTCGCTTATAAAACCGCAATCCTGGTTAACCTACTTAGATCTGTTGCATCACATCTTGGGTAGTTATTAAAAGATGGTATTTGCGCCTTCGGGTATCTTAAGGTACCTAGGTACCTAGGTAGGTAGCATGCATGAAGCGCAGACACGTGACGTAGATACAACGTTGCTGCTTATTTCATCTTCGCTTACCATTTCCGCAAATAATCGCACACCACTCTTACTCTTCAGCCTTTTGGCAGGCTGACGGCTGAGCCCTCTTCGCTGGATTTGACCAGAATATTTTGTCCCGCTTCTGAAGTTGGTGTATCATCGTGCGTGCGCCGCGATAAGCATCTACGAGTAATTTACGACGAAGGTTCCAACCTGGCGTTGGGACGGTCTCCATTCGCGATGCGAAGACAATTGCAACGACGAGTTCGACAGCGGGGTCAACTGATGCTGAGAAACATCAAGCCAAGCATAGTGCTTGACGTACTAGGCCAGATACATTATTGCCAGGTGTGCCAGGAGCTGATTAAATATACCGCTGACAGAGTCTCTGATGACAATGTGTCGAGGAGCGAGCCCTACGAACTCGATATCGCAGCAATCATCTTGACACGCCAAAACTGCTCCTTGTGCGCATTGGTCTTCCGAGTGTGGAAGGGCTGGTTTAGAGGCAGCCGAATAGGTTCCACGTTCAGGCCAGAAGTCAGTGATGCTCCCACACGTGGAATTATTGAGGCTAGCTGTTATCCACGTACGAGTAGCACTTACCTTAGAGATAAGCTGCACCTGGATTGTGGCGAGTTTGACTTCTCGGACTGGCTGGAAATTCTGGAATTTGGACCCGATTGCAGTAGGCTCTCTTATGAACATTTTGTGGCGACATCCACCGGTTCTAACGACTGCTGGAAGCTTGCGAATGAATGGCTCAGCCAATGTGAGATGAATCATGGATGCGGAATCTCGCCTCACGCATCTCTTCCAACGAGGCTGATACAAACCAGCCATATTGCAGACGAGTACAAATATCGCTTGGTCGACTCTGCCTCCCTAGTCGACGTTCGGTACTGTACTTTGAGTCATTGCTGGGGCGAGATTGAGTTTCTTAAACTCCTGAGAAGCAACTATGCAGATTTTGAGCATTCTATACCCTATAATCTTCTCTCCAGAACGTTTCAAGATGCTCTCTTCGCAGCACACAAGATGGGATTTGAATATATCTGGATCGACTCGCTATGCATAATCCAGGAAGATGTGGATGATTGGGCGAAGGAAGCAAGTTGCATGTCCAACGTCTATGCGGGATCTAGCCTCAACTTAGCGGCCACTGCTTCAGGAGATGGTAACGGCGGGTTATTTCGAAATCGAAACCCTGCCGAGGTCGTACCATGCATTAAATATTGCTACTCTGATCAACTAGGACTGCTATTTTTTGATGAAGAGTTAGCATTCACTGAGATTTGGCGGTCGCCGCTAAACCGTCGGGGATGGGTGATCCAGGAACAATTCCTTGCGCATAGGACACTACATTTCGGCGCAGACCAACTCTTCTGGGAATGCTTGAATGGCATGGCTTGTGAGAGCTGCCCATGGGAGCCAGAAGGCAGAGGTTTCAATCCCGGGTTCAATCTAAATAAAGGGGAATCAGGGGACTTGAACTCCAAGAATGAATGGGATATTGTCCTTGAGCTATACTCAGAATCATCACTGAAAATTGCGGATGATAAGCTGATCGCTTTTGCTGGAATTGCGGAACACTTTTCGAAAAAGAATTTTGGCACATATGTTGTAGGACTATGGAGTAAAGGCCTGGAGCGCCAGCTTCTGTGGGAAATAGGTTATACCGATAAGCCTGGTTTCCTGCCAACCAAATACAGAGCGCCTTCGTGGTCTTGGGCTGCTATCGATGGAGTGTCGATCACTTCTAGTGATATTATGCTAGCAGTCGATTTCAAGGATTTCGAAATGAGCTATGACACAACTATTAAGGTCTTGGATATTCACATAGAGCCAAAAATTGAAGGCTATCTTTTCGGACAAATTAACTTTGCTTCCCTGAAGATACAATGCCGTCGACTCAAAACGCTGCCACTGTCTTCGCAGAAGAGAAATCGTCATGGCGAAATTATGGAGCTCTTTGACGGGAGAGAAACAATTCACGTCTTTCTAGACGCCAAGGAGACGGAGGAAGATCCACCCTCCGAGGCATTTCTTCTTGAAGTGCTTACATTCGAGGGAAAAGATGGAGATTCCAGGGTGGCTTTGAAGGAGTGCCGTGGTTTTACCGGCCTACTCCTTCGGCCATCTAAGCTTGGGATCGATCACTATGAGAGGATTGGCACATTTTGGATTGATGCTTATCCGACCTCACGCTGGCCGCTCGGAGGGAGAGAGGAAGTTGTCAGGGACGACGCAATAATCAACCAGGGATTTGAGGAAGGGGAAGAAACAGAACAGAAAAGAGCCGGGAACGACCCAACACTCAGCGAGCAATCCGGGGAAGGAGACAATGCACATGAGAAATCAAGCGAATACAACGACACGAAAAAGGGCAAGGGCAAAACTCTCACAACAGCATTGAAAAAGCGAGCAAAAAGAGCTAAGAACAAACTGCTACGAGTAGGAGTATCACTCAGAAAGCACTTGCATCGCAAAGACGTTGCATGGAAAACCCGCCGTTACAGCGAGGAAGACAACGAGGGAGACAACGAGGAAGAACCCAAGTGCCCACCATACCATTCGAGCATTTGGGCGACTCTTCCAGACGCAATCATGCATGAACTTGCGCCTACACAGACAGGCGATACACCAACAGCCGAAAATTCAAAATCCAAAGAAGACAACGAGGAGCAGTTCATCATCACACTGGTGTGATAAAAAGGGGGCGGATTCCACGCTCGCTTACGCCGAAGACGCCAACACTCCTTTATGTTAGTTTCCTACTAAGTGCGGATTCTCCAAATTCATCTAATTTAATTCGATTACACCTCCAACGGTATATGAGGTCCCCTACGAACGGTCGTTTCAAACAATTACTCAAATACGTTCCGTGCGTTCACTAATCCATCGCAAAAGCAGCAACGCATGACGTGATTAGCGCTTACGACGGGTATCCATCCCTTACTTCAAAGAGGGGTCCGAGGCTAGTTGCCGAATTAGGAATCTCCTACGCCGAGATAGGAAAACATCACAGCCTACTCTCTCTCTGCCCCACAAATCACGTATCACTGCAAAAAAGATATATGTAAAGTCAAAGGGAGTCCTATTAATCTATCTGCGAATCAACCAAGCCTCGCCCGATCAAAACCATCTACTCACTAATAAGCCCCAAAGACCCTTTTCTTTCTAGTCCTTCGCTGAACTGCATGTAAACCCAAAGAATGAGTCTACGATAAAGTGTGCCAGGAACTGACTGCAAGCAAGCAAGCAATACTCTGTAAAAAGAATTGCGAAGAACGATATCTATCGATATCAACGCTCATCAATACCAACGCTGCAACTTCCTCCCCTCTCACCCCTCAATTTATTATTCTCCTCCCCAATAACATCGCCAATTTGAGCCCCCTGAAAGAGGTATTGAAGCAGATGAAAACCAGACCATTCACCACCGCCGCCACTTCGATTGATATCCACCAGCCCCCTAAAAGAGGCATTTGTATCAGGAAAAAGGAAATGAAATAAAGCTACTTGAACAGATAACAAAATCTAAAAACGCCGCCGTGTGTTGTCGAATCGTGAATCGCGTCCCCGATGCAAGGACTCTTTGAGAGCGTGTGATTTGTGTTGGTTCGAAAAATTGATGTGATCGGTATACTCTAACAGTGAAAAAACGTAATGTTGTGGCCCTCCCATCCATTGGAAGGCGCCGATTCGAGGCAGGGTGTTGCGTCGAAACCCAAACTCCATGCAAATCAAAACCCCAGCCACCCAGCCAGTCCGTCCCGTCCATCGAGATGTGTCAATATTGAGAAAGAGCAAAAACGCTAAAGACGCGGAGAAGGTAAAACAAGATGCTCCAAGGAAGATGGTAATTAAGCTGGGATATCTTCGTCGTCATCGCTGGAATCGCTGCTGACGACCTCTTCCTCTTCTTGTGTGGCTGCCGAAGTTTCAGTGGTGGGCAGAACATGGTCGGCAGAGGCAGCGGCACGTGGGGCGGTTGTGGCAGGTGGAGTGGACTCGGTGCTGCTGATCTGAATGGGTGTTTGGCCTTCATTCATGGTCATATCCTCATCGCTGCCGGCTGGCTTACTGCTTCTACCTTCGCCGTTGTCAGCACCGGAAGAACTGCGACTTGAACGAACGCCCTCCCATCGCTGCTGCGCCTTGGCAAGCATGTTTCTCTTTGGGAATCGGGATGAGGCCTCTTGGCTGGCTACCTCTTGCATCGCGTACATGGTACCGCCGGCTACAGGAGCAGAGCTTGCTGCTGCATACGGGGTGGTGTACGTACCTGAAGCACCAGCTAAAGTATTTCCAATGCCGGGCGAAGGCCGAGCAGATCCTTGGTCCTCGCCATTATCTTGTACAGATCGACGACGCTTGTTTTTGCCAGTGGCAAAGTTGTTAGTTGTCATCTGGTTCTGGCTAACATATCGAACTGAGCTGCCATTCGGTACGTCGGTACGAGCGCGCGTTGGAGACAGAGTTCTAGATGATGATGAAGCAGGTTGACTACCAACGGGAACGGAGGGAGCTGGTCCATATGGAGAGCCATATTGTGTTGGTGGACTTGGATTGCCACGACCAGAAGCATTGATTGGCGAAAATCCACTCGTTGGTGCCGGCACTATAGTATTGATGGGGATCTGGTTGACAGACGAAAACCCATTTGGTGCTTGCATACTTCCAGGAGGAGGAGTACCGTCCAGCGTAGTGGTTCTATAGTCTCTGAGCTTGCTCTTTGTGGTGGTGCCCATCTTGCCATTCTTGTGAACCTTGTCCTTCTCCCTAAGACGAAGACTGACCCCATATCTACGACGAATCGTGCTCTTCTTCGACGCATTGCCATTCTTGAGAGAAATGAGCTTAGATTCTCGTTGGGCTGCAGGTAATTGAAGAGCCGCGTCTTTTGCTTGTGCATACTTGCGATCTTCCTCATCCAACTCTGAATTGAGTGCAGCGAGGCGCTCTGGGGGTAGCTCAGAGGGTGATTGTCGAATATCAGACGGTGGACTAGACGTTAGGTTGTTGGTGGGTGTATTAATAGGGGTGTGGATTGCACTAGCACTCCTCGAACTTGAAGCTGCCGATGCGGGTGCCGTGGGCGTGTGCAGAGGAGGTCGAGGAATTGGTCCAGGACCACGACTGAATTGAGACGGCGTTGACACAGCAGCTGGGGTGCTCACATTGGGTTCGCTAGCAACTGGAGCGCTTGTAACTGGGCTGTGCAACGGGGGCCTAGCAGGACGTGATGGTTGTTGTAATTCCTGGACAACGGGTGGTGCCATGGAGGGTGTTGGAGGCGGTTGCATTCGATGTTGCGGTTGCGACTGGAGTTGCGGTTGCGACTGTAGTTGCGGCTGCTGCATCTGTACAGGCATAGGAAGTGTAGGAGCCACAATCAGACAATCCTCACAAACCTTCTTCAGATTGTGATATTCTCGGCCCTGCTTGGTCGTAAAGCCTTGGTGGCAAAGATGACAGACCCACTTCCATCCAGTTGGTGGGATCGGCTTATCACAGATTCTCTTCAAGTTGTGATAATTGAAGCCAGACTGACTTTCGAATAATCTGTGGCAATTGACGCAAACCAGGGGAGCAGGACCGCCGTTTTCCGGAGCAGGTGCTGCTGATGAGAATGGTGACGGTACATGTACATGCGGCGCCTGATTATTACTAAACTGTCCTCTTGGAATCACGGACGCGAGCTGATCATTGAAGCCAGGTCGTGATCCCGATGCTTGAGCAGCTGAAGGCTGAAGACCCGCGTTTCCACTCATACTGTTAATGATAGCATCGGCATTGCCCATTGTGACCAATTCATCGATCTCGACTTTGTCCTTCTTGGTATATCCGAGCCTCTCTCCATCTGCAAGCCAGCCCAAAATGTGGTCGGCTTTAGCCGTCTTGATTCTCTCTGCAACCAATGCATCAAGTATTGGCCGGGGCATGGAGCTTCCAAGCTTATCCTTAGGCATGTTGGAAAGAAAATTAGCCATCTCCGAAGGTGTACGAATATGGTCAAATAGCCGGGCAATGTTTTCAGGATCTGATAGTACTGCATCAACAACAGCGGAGTTTTTGGCCAAGGATCTCGCGTTGTCAGGGTTGACGAGCAATGCATCAACAACAGCATCAGTTTTGGGGTTGGCCTTGAGTACTGCGTCAATAACAGCACTGCTTTTAGCTGCGGTCTCAAGAATATGGCCTTTGAAGAGTCCTCCATCCTTGGCGACGCGATCCAAAATGTCGGAGTCGGAATTCTTCACGATGGCGCGGAAAATGAATGAAATATGGCTCTTGTCATAAGTCTCGAAAATCATGTTTCGCCAGTTGCTGCGCACAAATAATTGAAGAGATTCGGTCGAAACCGTGTCAACAATCTTCTGCAAATCGGCGATTTCTCTTTGCGTCTTAACAGACTGGACAGGCTTCGCTGCAGTACTGGTAGTACTTGCCACACTCATAGATCGTCGAGTGCTTGTGTTTGGAGCTGCAAATTGGTTCAAAGGAGCAGGAGGCGCATTAGGCAACGCATTGCTTGTCCAGCCTTGGGCGAGGGGTTGGGATTTTGGTTCCGAAGCAAAAGAGACAGGGCCAATTGCCGGTTGACCGTTCACGGAAGCATGCTTCTCAGATTGTCCATTTGTTGTCGCAGGACGATCTACCGGTTCGCCATTGACAGGAGTTTGCTCAGTTGCGGAAGGCGAGAGCATTACGATATCGTCGTCGTCAGCGGAAGGGGCACGCTCGCCAGACTTTCCATTGACAGATGCGCCATTTGTAGAAGCGTCCTCGACAGACTTGCCCTTGGTAGAATCCTCCGTAGAAGGGTTCTCCGCAGGTTTGCCTTCTGTTGCTGCAGGAACACTATCTTTCGCGCTAGTAGGACTGCTTAACTCGCTAGAAGCAGACTCTCCATTCGCAGAGGTGGCATCAGTTGCTGCAGACTCTCCATTGGTAATAGGGGCTGCCTGAGTTGCAACAGACTCTCCATTAGCGGTCGCAACAGATTTCTCCTCTGTAGGTGCAACATCGGCTCCTCCTTCACTTTCCATCGCAGCATCCGAACTCGAATCTGATTTCGCCTCCTTTGCATCTTGCATCAGTTGATTTTCGGCTCCATCTGGAGTTGCCGCATCCTCCATAACAACCTCTTCACCACCTGCACTGCTAGTCTCCTCATCCCCGTTGGTCATGTGACTATCAACATCCATGGTTTCGGCACGTGATGCTTTGCTAGCTTCTTCACTCGCGTCACCATTCGTCGCGCGATCCACAGCGTTTTCGGTCGCGCCTGCGCCGTCGCCGTTTGTCTTGCCCTTTACAGACATGCTCATGCAGGATCAATTCGCTGCTTGTGACATCCAGCGATGGAGACTTTGCGACAGTCGCGTGGGTGTTGGTGTTGAGTCGATGAACGCGATTGATCTATCGCTGCTTGCTGGCGTGCGCCCGTGGAGCGAGCGTGAAAGTGAAAAATGGCGACAGTGACAATGAGCGTGGGCGTGGCGACGTGAAACCTGTCATGAGAAAATCATGTTAGCAAAAAGTCGCCATTAAGAGCATCGTGGTGCGCATCATCCGAAGCGATGCGGCAAAAGGCGCATCTCATATAAAAAATATCAGATAAAAAATAAAAAACTCATCGCATACAAGTTGCGTGCAGGGCCCTCGTCGGCATCGTCTAAATGTGCTGCGTGGTGGACGAATGAAAGGCGTTCTGCAATAAGGGCGCTCGCGGCTCGAAAGGAGTTGTATAAGAAGTAAAAAAGAGATGGGGGTGGCAGGGTGTTATATTTTAAAGTGTGTTAATAATACTAGCTTATAAAAGTCAAACCGCGCTAGCGAACTGACCATTTAATGCGCTAAGAATAGCCTTTATGCCCGCTTAGGAATAGTCGCTTGGCTGCTTTTAAGAAGGCACAACCGATATGTACGAAATGAATTGATTAGGGTTATTATACCCCTGCGCGCAGCACATACTGCCACATACTCTGGATGCTCTGCCTGCAACGATTGGCTCGTTTGTGTGAACCTTTGAGCGGCCTCGTGATCGCTGGAAAGCGAGGAAATTTAAATTCCTTTGACACATAGGAGAGCAGGGCACCCGCCAACAGCGGCGCCCCTTCGAGTCGCGCATCGAAGGCGAGGACGCAGCGCTGCACCGTGACCGCGACTTCAACCGCAGCAGAGGGGGAAGGTGAAGTCGTGATGAAGTGATCGCGATAATGAGACGAGGGCAGAGGTGAAGCAGAACTGCAGAAGGAGAGACAGAAAAGGGAGGATTTGGAGTTTAGGGCGTTGAAACGGTCGGGATTGGCGCTGGTGCTGGTTGCTGAGCTCCAGTAAAATACACATTGTGACACGCCGATGTTCCTCCGGAGGTCACTGCCGTGGAGGCTGCCCTCGCTCCGCTCGAAGAACAAACAGGAGATTGACTCAAAGTATATCCTCAATTCCCTTCAAAATACCGCGCGCACAAGATTCACAGCAGCTCCGGCAAAAAAGGGCTGTTGCCACTCGGGCTTGTTTGGACTATGTTATGCTGTCTTACGAGCGCTTACCACTCTCGCACTGGCGGCCGCGGTGTTGCCGGCCATAAGTGACCACTTTGTTTGTCGCAAGCGAAAAACTCCGCTTCTCAAACCCGTGCAAGATGCCGCACCGCCAGAGCACCGCAGATTAATATTGCCTTTGAGCGACGCAGCAACTTCTGCGCCGCCGAGAGGTACGAGATTATATCTCTGAAAGCGTTTGCCCTCGAGTTTGACCAGACCAGATAAGCTGCATTTGGCCCGATCCGGTAATACAATACAGTAATGCACTTGCATGCGCTCCTTCGGAACTTCACGCTTCCATGCACGTCGGTATTAGGCCATCATATTACGTACCATTAGCAGGACCAATTAAGTCATGCTTTTGGTGCGTAGAGTGTGTTGTCCTGATTGTCCCGTAGCCGAGAGCGTGCCAGAGCTAAGATTTATAAAGGTGGCGAATTTGACCTTACCGGAAAAGGAAAAACGCGTGCCGGGATTGAAATTTCACGACGTTGAGTGTCGCGTCCTTCCTTTTTTTTGTGGCCCCCAAAAGCAAAAACGAACTAAAAAAAAAGGCAAACACGAGAAAGATTATCACAACAGTTGCACAATAGAGAAATGGCAACTCTGCCTACGATCCTCTCCAAGTCAATCGCTATCAACAGTGTTGATGGGAATTGACTTGGGATGTCTCGTACTCGCATGTGCAACGCTAGTGTGTAGGTTTTTCCAGCGTCTTCTCTCCACTCTTCCACCCCTTATGAAACAAAAATGCAAAGCGCAATTCCAGAGAGAAAGCAAAAGCAAGTGTATGCTGTGACTGCGAAACCTTGATGAAGATGATGTGGCGCTTCCGTTTGTATGCAAATGCGCTAGCGAAGAGTCGAAGAAAATGCATGTCCAAC
Organism: Hymenotorrendiella dingleyae; assembly: GCA_003988905.1. Classification (NCBI taxonomy): domain Eukaryota; kingdom Fungi; phylum Ascomycota; class Leotiomycetes; order Helotiales; family Helotiaceae; genus Hymenotorrendiella; species Hymenotorrendiella dingleyae. The sequence goes on from QYAP01000072.1 coordinate 132,780, forward strand.
TCACCCTCAAAGGTTGTGTCGTGCCAAACGATTGGCTGACGGCGGACGCAAGTGTCAGTGAAGCTTTGTTGATTCTGAGTGTTGTTTCCGTAAATGTCAAAGTTGGTAATGCAAAAGGTTCGGTTAACTCAGGGGTGAACGCAACGACAGCGCAAAGAGGTTGGAGGGGTCTGCGAGGACAACGAGTCAGCAATGAACGTATTTGAAGGTGGGAAGAAGATTGAATGTTTCTTTGAGGTGCGCATGAGGTCTTCGCATGACTTGAGAGCGCGTCGAAGGTCCAGTTGACCTTAGGCGGAGGCTTGCGAAGGCCTGCGTGAATCGCGACCTTGCAACACTTGGTAGAGGAGAGAGAAGAACTTTACGATGAGTATCGTAGAGCATGCGTATTCATTGTAGGAGCGCGATGAGATGGTTGGGATCCTTACCAGAGAGTATCGCTGTCGCGTCGATTGTCGTTGTTGTTTTGGAAAAGGTTTGAGCGCGCCGAAGTATCGAGGCCTTTTTACTACGGGCGCCGCTTCTTAGCGCGCTAGCGTCATACTCACGCGGCTCCCACTTGCTACTTAATACGGAAGGGCGCTAGGCTACTAGCAGAGGGTTCTCGGGGTAACGGAAGAAGCGTGGCTCGAGAGTTCGAGTTTGCTGCCTCTTTCAATACAGCTCGATGCGTGATTGGGAATTACGGTGGCTCGATAAAAGGATAGACTAATATCACTTCAATGAGAAGCTTGGTAACAACTAGTTGATTGATGGCTTTTCATCCGTATTGCTATTGTGTAAGTGTGTGGTCAGAGAGCAAGAGACGGGCGGGGAAGGCTCCGTGTAGATTTTTCCCTGGCCAACCGTCACTCTTCGCAGACACCTCTCAACCTCTCTCGCCTATCCTTCCTCTCCCACACAAAAATCCACCAAATTCAAAATCAAGCCCTCGCTCTTTACATCAACCACACCATCAACATGTTCCCTCCTACATCCCCTCCCTTCCTCGTTCTCTACTTCGCAGCAGTCATCATCGAATCTCTCGCCTTCCTCTGGCAACCGCTCCGCGATGAATACTTCGAAGCCTTCAAGCGACGGTTCGAAGCAGTCATGAGAGAGATTGTTGCCGAGCTAGAAGCCAACGGCTAGATATGCTGAACACTCCTCCACCACCGCTGCGACTATTCAGAGATTGCTGGCCACCTCGATCCAAATGCGCACACCCACAACAAAGCAACGACAGTGGTTCAAATTCCGCCGCAGGCACCGAAGAGAAGAAGGGCCCAAGAGGTAAGTTTTCACTATGAATTCGTCGCGCGAAGAGTCTGAGATGACTCGAGGAGAGTTGCCAGTAGCTAATTGATAAATCGCAGATCGCTTTCCCACGAAATTCAGCAGTTTGAAGCAGGCTTTCAATCCTACATTGCTGGATGAGCACCTTGCAAGGATCAATCATAGACCGCTTACCTGTATGTTCCTCTTCAAACCCCGCGCATTTTCTTCTTGGCTAACTGGAGTCCTCAGTGATGAATTCGCCAGCGTACGGTGCGCTCCGCGAAGACCAACATGGACCTCGCTCATGGCAGAGTCAGATCTAGACCGCAGGGAACGTATGCTGAGTAGTGTCATTTCGAAAAGCGATAGTGTTTGAGGTGGACCTATCCTAGACCGCTTACCTGTATGTTCCTCTTCAAACCTGGCGTGTTTTCTTCTTGACTAATTGCCAGTAGAGTCGAGTAGTGTCATTTCGAAAGGTGCAGAGGCGCCAAAGCCCAACTCGACCTCGCATTTGTATACGAGCTTGAAATCCCGCTTGCTCGTTACAACATGGCCCCCAAGTGGTTCTTCCGCCAGTTCATCGAGCTAAAGAACCTGGAGCACATTATCTTCACAGCTGGAAGTCTCGTCGATGGGTTCGACAAGGCTATGCTTGACAGCCAGGCCCCGACTCATTCGATCTTCCATCGACTGGTATCCTTGTTGCATATGACAACCGAAACCAGTATCCACACATCCCTCACCCATACCCATTGACTCCACAATCTCTTCCTCCCATGAGCCATCCAAGAGAGAATTTGTTCAAGTCTGCAAGCAAGAGATCTTTGCGCCCCCGTGCTTCCACAACTGCGCATGAAGGACACTCTTGTTGAGAGACCAGTTGCTCGACAAGTTCCCGTAATAAACCACCTTGGTGTCCGCCGTTTGCTCACACTCTACGGCCCAAGAATGGAGGTGGAAGGTGCACAGGCTCCGACAGTTGCACGCGCTTCGAAGGAAGCACGTGGCGTAAACATTCAAACTCGACACTTCGCAAGTTGAACAAGGCCTCACTGTTTATGAAAGCTTCGACTCGTGTGTTCTGTTCTCGTTATTCCCAAACGAGATCAAGGACCAGATCTTTGCATATATCGCCGAGGTCGAGCCCCGAGTTAAGATCGTTGAGCGGCCAGTTGCTTCAACAGTTCCGATGATCAACCATCTCGGGCACATTGCCTCGAGGTATCAATCAAGCAATCAATCAAACCAAAAAAGAGTCACCGTGTGCTCTGTTCTTGTTATTCCCAAACGAGATCAAGGACCAGATCTTTGGATATGCCGCCGAGGTCGAGCCCCGAGTTATCAAGATCGTTGAACGGCCAGTTACTTCAACAGTTCCGATGATCAACCATCTCGGGCACATTGCCTCGAGGTATCAATCAATCAATCAATCAAACCAAAAAAGAGTCACCGTATTTCAAGAAACCTGCCGGACCAGCCATATCTTGCCTCGATCACCTTTCTCCGGGATCGGGAAATGGCCATCGTTCTCTTTCATCGAAATACGAACCAGCTCCTACAGTTGCCCGTGCTTCAAAGGAAGCACGCAACTCCCTAATCCAATCCGGCAAGTACAAGCCGCTCTTCGCTGAATTTGAGCTCCTCCAGGGAGTTTATTTTAATCCAAAAGTTGACAAGATCCACCTGGACACTGAGGCTTTCACGGTGCCAATGCCTCCTCAGCTGCACTTAAAGAACACTCTTGTCAGACCACGCCGCTTCTGGACACTGAGGCTTTCACAGTGCCAGCTTCCACAACTGCGCAACTCAAGGCTTCATCGGTGTTTCCAACCCGATCTGCCTCCCCAACTGCAAGCGTGAGGAACTTGTCGCCTAGCAAGCCGAGATTTCCACTCGCCAAGAGGGTAAGTTACCATTTCCACCTCCACCATCACCAACTTAATATGCTAACCTCTCTTCTCTTAGACTGTAGATCTCCCTTCAGTCCACCTTGCAACGAGCAGCGTGAAGCCCCTCGTCAATCGTTCGTTGAAACCATATTTGCCTTCCTAACTGCACGTGCTTCCTTCGCTTCGAAGGAAGCACGTAACTACCTCGTGCAATCTGGAAAGTATAAGCCGCTCTTTGCGGAGTTCGAGCTCCTCCAGGGAGTTTACTATAATCCGAAAGTTGACAAGATCCGCCTGGATACCGAAGCCTTTACGGTGCCTATGCCCCCTCAACTCAATTTGAAGGACACTCTTGTCAACGCCAACCTCGATCTTTCGTGGGGTTTCAACCCCTGAGGCTGCTCCTCAAGGCATCATCGGTGTTGAGAACCCAGCCTGCCTTCCCAACTGTAACCGTGGGAGGCTGAGGTCTTCGCTCGTCAAGAGGGTAAGTGACCATTCCATTTCCCCCTTCACCAACTTGGCATTTTCTAACCTCTCTTCTCGCAGACTGTGGCTCGTCTTAGCACGACGACGAAAATCCGAAAATTTCGCATCGCCAACAACTCATCATGAAGAACACATAGTACTTACCTCAGATCTCCTTCAAGCCGCTCTCAACGTGCGCGTTCCGCCAAGTGTTCAACACGCGAAATGAATTCAAGAAGTTATTGCAAAGGAAACGGCTGAGCGAAAAGTCTCTGCTGGAGATTTCACACCTCTTTGCGCCCTCCTTTCGTCAGCCTCCTGCTTTATTTCCGTCCCCTCGGCACCTTCGTCAATCGTTCGTTGAAACCATACTCAGCTCTCTCAAGTTGAGAACCCAGCACCAGCTGGATCGCTTATAGGCTTTGATACCATTGCTTTCACACTTAAGGCAAATGAGATTTTCACCGGCTTTAAAGATGTTCCCCCTGGCGCACACTTTATTTGGGGAGGTTCAGACGTGAACTCACTGAGAAATGGCTTTTGGATCATCTCCAACAAGAGAGCTTCTGATGAATATGGCGCGATCCATGTTAGGCATTAGGACACCACCCCAAAGGCCCCACACCCACAGTCAAGCGAGGCATAACCGTCAATACCTCAATCGTTCGTTTAAACCATGCTCAACTGCAAGAATTCGAAGCTGGCAAAGAGTCGCAGCCTGCAAGAACAACCAGCTACCAATTCTTGCGACTCTTTGCCAGCTTCAACAAACACAAAGACCCCAGTAAAGCAATTTTGGAACGGAGACTGGTTTCGGATTGGGTTCTTGAATGGGGTGGTGGGTGTATTGTATATGCATATGTATTGTAGGAAAAGAAGAGGCCCGAAGACTGCTAAGCCAGTCGGCGTCGCTAAGAAGAAGGCTGCTCCAACCAAGAAGACATCAGTTGCTACAAAGGAGAGTTGCTTTATGGCTTATTAATTTAAAATGGATGTACTGTACTACCACTGGCGCCGTGACTATGCTATGAGCGTGAAGAACATAAATTTCAAAAAGCTGACCTTCAAGGAAATCGAAAGGGCATATGTAATGCTATTGCCGAATTGAAAATGTGAGAATGTACTGTAGTTGCGAGATAAGAAGAGACCATGTTAATGAGTTTACAAGCCCACATTTTGTCTCCCTCAGATTATCCGAGAAAATTGAGGTTAGAATGGAGAGTTCTCTCGTTTTGAAGAGCACTCCCGGTTTAAATCCTGTTGTGCTCCTGTACATGTTAATAGAGAATTGGCTAGCAGGTCAAAGTGGGAGAGGTGATTTTGTGTCTGTGATTGCTCTATGTTAGGGCAAGACCAGCGATTTTGATCAAGTTAAGAGGCAATGGAAGTGATGAGAGTCGTAATTTGGAAAGCTAGCCTGTGAATCGTGATACATGATCTATAGGAAAGATGAGAGATATCGACGTGTACACCGAAGTATTTATACATCGAAGAGAAAATCCCCCATGCTCAACACAGACAAAACACCCCATAAACCAAATCCATCAAGCCCACAACCCCCCAACCACCTCCTCCACAGCCCTCCTCAACTCCCCCACCAACAACGAACAACACTTCTTCGAATCCTTCCTCCACACTTTCTCTGCTCTCTCACTCACATCCTCTTTCAAATCTAGAATGTGATCGTACCACATTTGCCCGTAGGAATTAATCTGTTCGATCCATTTCTGGGCCGAGAGTTTGACGGCGTTGCTGGAGAACTGGATTGAGGCGAGGGAGTCCGGGTTGGGTGTCGCTTGTGAGGAAGAGGTGCTGGTGGAGGATTGCGATATTTGTGTGGTGTTTTGCGAGGAGGTGGATGTGTTGGTGAGGATTATTAGGTGTTGGGTTTCGAGGAGGGGGTCTTGAGATAAGTTAGCATGGAAATCCAAATTTGATTTGTAACGATGGCTTATGGGGTAAGATATACCTTCTGAATTAATTATAGAATGATCAGCATTCGCCAAAAGAATCTTCTGCACCACTCCATCTCCCTGCACTTCATCAACCTTCTTCAACCCTGAACTCCTCGCGTGCCCATTATCCGGCTCTTTCAGACTTCCACGCTGAGGTGTCAACGGCGCTGCGCTGCAAAAAGAGCTTAAAGCAAAAGCGAATGAAAGAGTGATATGAAGGGAATACATAATTGCTACGCGTAATGATTGTTTTTGTTTCGTCGTTTGATTCGGATGCAAAAGAATGTGTGCAAATTAGAAGAATAAAAGGGGGAGGGTAGGGTTTTGTGTAGGGGCCGATTAAGGGATGGGTCTGGAATGGCGTCGACGCGTCGTGGAATGAAGGATAATGAGTTCGTGATGGAGAGAAGCCTATGGTGAGGGGAATGATATCGAAGAGTGCGCTGATGTGTCTTGAAAAGCGCGTGTGTGCATTTCTCATGAGATTAATATTCTGAATTGGGGTGGAAGTTAACAACAAAAATCGGTGAAGGGATCCTGTGATCTTGAATTTGCGCCCTTGCTTCTGAGAGACTGCCGTCTCGAGAACATGGTCACAGCCAGCCTCTTCAAAATATGCTCCCGCTAGGTGTAGGAAGATCGGGTCCGCTACAAGGATTTTGCGGCTGTAAAAAGTGCGGAGTGAATGAAATTATACCAAAATTGAAACTAGAATCTGGCCGAGAGGCCCGAAATTGTCTGCAAAGAGTTCTGCCACGCTGGTGGCAGAACCTTACTCGCATAATCTGACTATATTCACTCTTGCGCTTGCAATCCAATCGTCTATAAGAATCGCACTCGCGAGTTGTTAGGCTGTGAAAGAAGCCGCTGCATGAATACATGGTCATCGAGATGATGTGGTGTTGAAGTCGGGCGGAGGTTCACGGGCGATGAAAAAGAAACTCGCCAAGCCTCTCCACACATCCTTGCTCATCCCGCCACAAGCCAGAATCTACAACCTCATCTCGCAATGCCTTCATCAGCCACTTGAAGATGCCGATTCACCGTGACAGAAATCTTCGAGATGCCGAATATCAACGAGGGAGAAGGCGATGCGCCTCTCCCGTTGCCCTCTTCCCTTGACATCAAGTACGTTCGCCGCAAACCCTGCATCTTGAAAAACGTGACTCACATTTCAAAGCCCATTGAAGTTATTTGATATCGCAAAGTCTGAGGGAAGACCTTTATATACTTCAGCACCTATGGTGCGATATAGTAAGGTTGATATTCCCTTGCTCTGCTCTTCTTGAGAATGAGGTGGCTGATGGGAAACAGCTGGCATTTCGACAAACGGTGGCGGAATATGGAACTGATTTGACATGGACTCCCATGGTAATTCTCTCGTCCGGATGAAATTCAAGGATGAGATCTGATATTTCTGGACTAGATTCTAGCCAAAGAATTCAATCGTTCTCTACTCGCTCGTGACAGTGGTATGTCACATGACCCGCCCCCTCTTAGCTTGTATTCCCAGCACTGACATTGCTTGTAGATTTTACACTCTCGCCTGATCAACCTCCCACGATTGTTCAGTTCGGTTGTAACTCACCCCAAGAGCTCTCACGTGCCACGACACTTGTGGCCCCATATGCCAACGGCGTTGATATCAACTGTGGCTGTCCTCAAAGTTGGGCTTGTGCTGAGACTCTTGGTGCAGCGTTGATGCATAAGAGAGATTTGGTTGCGGAGATGGTAAAGGAAGCAAAGAGTGCTCTTGGTATGAAATCCTTGGCTTTTCATAATGCTCAAAAATGCTAACGTAGTCGTCACTTTTCAGAAAGGTCAGGCTACAGGGGCAAGAAGACAGTTTCAGTGAAAATACGAATCCATAAAGATCTCCGAGAAACGATAGACTTCATCGATGCAGTCACAGCCGCCGGTGCAGATTGTTCGTCCCACACCTTTCCCTCCCATAAAACACCTCCGCTAACTCCCCTACAGTCATAACAATCCACCCCCGTCTCCGCTCCACCCCCTCCTCCATCCCAGCTTCGCTCTCCGCCCTCCAAACCCTCGCCTCCCACACCAAACTCCCCACCCTCTCCAACACCGACATCTTCTCCCTCTCCGACGCCCTTTCCCACTTCCAATCCACCGCCATCGACGGCGTCATGTCCGCCCGGGGAATCCTCGAAAATCCAGGCATGTTCTCCGAACAAGGATCTAAAGGATGCACATGGGAAGTGCTCGAGACTTTTATGAATAAGGTTGCGAGGGCGCCGTTGCCGTTTAAGCTGGTGGTGCATCATGTTAGTGAGATGGTGGGGAGTGATCGGAGTCAGAAGGGGAATACGTTGCTGAGTAAGGAGGAGAGGGGACGCTTGATGGGGTGTACGAGTTTTTTGGAGGTGGTGGATTTTTTGGATGGGGTGAGGGAGGGGGGGTTGAGGAGGGATGTGTAGGTTGTTGGGTGTGGGTTAGACGGCATTGCAGCTGCAAATACTGCTAGCAACCTCCTTCACAGTATAACCCGATCGATGAATCTCAAAGATCAACCCGATAAATATCAGCCCCCACAACATCCATGTAAAGCTTCTACTTCTTTCACGACTCCCGGGGAACAAATATTTGGAGAGGATTTTACACCAACGGCTTGGGAGTTCTGCGACATAACATAGTACAGGATGGGATCGGGCCATCACTTCAGCAGAACTGACCCCAGAAACTTCATGACAGTCATGTTGCCCTCGCTTTGATTTTCAAATGGCATGATTATAACCACTTTTGCTTCGCTTGCTCAAGTTAAAAGGACAACAACATGCCAATCAAAATTACAGTAAACGCTTGTCCAATTCGGCTTTCATGATTTATCTGACTGGACTGGCTTCCACCACATCGCGGAATATTCTCAGTAATTTATCGAGGTCGGATAATGAGCTCATCGGCCACTTCTAAATCCTCTCGTCTTCTCCACCGAAATCTTGACGTTGACGCAAAAAATGCCTTCAGGTTTTACATTCAGTTGTTGTGCAGATGATTCAGGGGATGGATATTTTGAGAAGAGTCATCTTCGCTTTAGTTCTCGAACACTGCAACGCTATTGCCTTTATTATAGCGAGATGCTTCTCAACGCATCCTCAAACCCCTCCTTTGAACGCCCGGTGCTGCAATAAACACCTATAACATTCACATTACGTCCAACTTTACCCACCGACACGTCCCAATTCTCGAGCCCTAAAACTAATTCTTCACGTCGATATTTCCATCTGCGAATCAGCTACTTTCAAGCTATATTACAGGACCTAATCACTACGCTCTAAAGTCAAGCATACCAAACGCAACAACGAGAAGAAGATGCCATGCTCCTTGAAATGAGAAAAAGATGCACGTATCAATGCCTAGCATTGGCATTTTAGGGTTTCTTATCGCCATCGGAGGAATGTTTAAGATATACATGGATTGGGAAAAGATGATGATATGCTTGCTATATGCATTTCTGGTTTTGAGTTGAATTATGCCAGGTGATATATCGCGTTTTCTTGCCTCTCACACAAGGAAATAGAGGGGGTCTCGTTTGCTGCCGAAACCGTTTTAACTGTCGAAAATCAAAATCTCCTCTTCAATTCCCTACCATCAAACAGTGTAATAACCGAGGAAGTTAATCACGGTTCCACTAGATGAATTAAAGTTTATCGGTTAGAAGCTACAGTACTCCAATTATTAAGCAAGAGGAGAAATCTTGGGGTAGTTGACAGTGATAACTATAGCTGATGCTGTCGAATGAGGACCTCGGAAAGATATAAAGGCGGTAGATCTCTTGTACATATCTGAGTCCAGCAATAATTCTTGCCTCATTAATTTCCTTACTTTTGGTTAGTTCGCCTTTATTTCTCTCAAACTTCCCCTACACCACCACCACCAAATCTCCTCCTCCTGATTCATCACAACCTACAAAACTATATAACTCATAAACCATGCAGCTATCGTTGTCTACATCACCATTTCAAGCCAAACACTGATACACTGTAGTCCGGCTACTAGAGCGGTAAAAAGCTGGAAAACTTGCTAGCCAAGTATCGATAAAGAGAGTTTCTGCTGAAGAAATATTTGAGGTAGAAGGAGATAGGAAACGGGGATTGAAAATTAGAGTGGGGCAATTTGCTGCCGAGAATTTTGTTGTTGTCGATGGTTCATCACGAGGCCCTATGGGACTTCGACCCAGTATATCCCAGTATATCACTAGGTTTCCTATTAGTTCCCAATAATTCCCAGTATTTTAATAGATATTCCTAATAAATACCTTCAATTCCCAGTGATCTACTAAGAATCAATAGAATATCTTAGTAAATCTCATATAATATTAGGGAATTCCTAGTTTATAAATATAATTAATAGGAAATCCTAATAATAATAATAGAATACTAGGATTTTCTATTTTATAAAATTACTATTTTATTTTCGATTAAATCGATTCGATCGAATTATTTACTATTTTATTTTCGATCGAATCGATTTAATCGAAATAAATCGCTCGAATTAATTCGGTTAAAAAGATTCGATCGATTTATTTCGATCGAAAATAAAATAGATTTTTATAGTTTAGGAATAATATTTTAATAGAAAAAATAATTAATATAATTTATTATCTTTATTATTCTTATTATTTTTATTATATTAATTAATTTCTATATTTTCTTTTTTTTTAAAGAAATATTTCTATTTTATATATTATTTCTATTATCTAATTCTATTATTTTTTTATGCTTTTTAATTTCTATATTTTCCTTTATTTTTATATCCTTTTCCCTTCTCTTTCCCTTTTCTTTATCTTCTTTTTTTATTTTTTTAATCTTCTTTATTTTTAAAGATTTTTCTACTTTTACCGTATATTTTATACTTTATTTCTTTATCCGGCTTTTTATTAGGAATATAATAAGCTATTTAATAATAATTCTATATTTATTTTATATCGAAATAATACTTATATTAAAATTAAGGTTATATTTATTTCCGATATATATATTCTTGTATTTATTCCATTAATAAATAATATTTATTTTAATTACGAATTTTATTTAAAATTAATATAATTCTTTTAAACTTAACAATAATCCACTTATTAAAACTATTATTATAATTATAAAATATAGTTTTTAATCTTTAATAATAATTACTATAATAATTATTAAATAATTATCTATTATCGATTAATTATTACTTTTAATTTACTCTAATAGGATTTTAATAGAATAATATATAATATATAAACTTTCTTAAACCTTTATTATAAAAATCGTATTCTATTTTATCTATTATATAATCTTAAATACCTTTATTTTAAATTATTATAATTTAATAATAATTTAATTATTTTCTAAAATCTTATTAATCTTTATTATTTATTTTATATTAATGAAATAAATTAATTATTAATAGATTAATAGAAAATATTATATTTTATTTATAATTAATAGTCTTATTTATATATTTAAAAGCCTTTTTAATTAATAAAATAGTTTTGAAATCGTTTATAAGAGAACTTTTTATATTATAATAGTTTTAATCAATTAATATTCTATTAAAAAGGCTTCTTATATTAATATAATTAGATATATTATAATAGTAGAAATAAAAAACGAAGTAAATTAATAATTCAAAGTATATAATATATTAATTTAAAATTATAAAATAAATATGATAGAACTAATTAATATAAATATATTTATATATAAAAAAAATATTTATATATTAATTAAACGAATAATAATATAATATTAATAATAGTTATAAAAATATAAGTATTATAATACCTTTTAAGAAATTTATAAGGTTATATTTATATAAGCATATTAAATCCTAATCTTTTAATTGATATATTTATAAAAGTAAACTTAAATAAAGGTTTTTAATTAATCGATATATTAGAGAATATATAAAGTAGATATAAGAAATAGAGAAAAGAAAATAAATAAATTATAATATAAAATAATAATTATTTTAATAAGATTTTCTATTAATATTTAATTTTATTATAATATTATATTTAAAGATTTATAATATAATTATAGGATATATTAATTATTCTTTTAATAAAAGTATTTAAATAGTTAAATTAATTATTAATAATATTAAAAATCGAAAGTTTAAATATTCGATCCTAATAAAATAATTCTATTATCGAACGGTTAAATTAACTATTAATAATACTAAAAATCGAGAGTTTAAATATTCGATTTTAATGAGATAACCCTATTATCGAGCAATTAAATCAATTATTAATAGTATTAAGAATTGAGAATTTAAATATTCGATTTCAATAAAAAGATTTTATTATTAAGTAATTAAATTAAGTTAAAATGAATTATTAAGGTTTAGGTTTAATATTTATAATTTAATTTAATTATTATATCTTTATATATTAAACTTTAAGCTTTAAATTAATGAAGTTTTCTATTTAAGAATTTTTTAAAACGTTAAAATATAATAAAACGATTATAAAATATTCCTTAAAAAGTTTAGAAATATTATTCATTAAATTAATATTTTGGTTTATATATTAATGTTTAAGTAAAGCGATAAAAGTAAACTAATTTATTTATAAATAAATTATTAATATTTATATATTTAATTTAAGAGATATATTAAAGCCTTTTAAAACCGAGATTTTCTTTAATAGAATATTATATAATAGTTTTTAATATTTCTTTAATATAAAACTCAAAGTTAATATAATTTATTTAATCTTTTCTTTAATTATTTAAATTTAATAAATAACTCTTTAAATAAATAAGTAATAAATTATAGAAGATATTTTAGTTAATGTTTTTTAGAATAGAATATTATAAAAGGTAAGAATTCTATATATAATTATTTATTTTTATATATATAAATTCTTTTAATAAGTTGAATTATTTAAGAATACCTTTTTAAATAAATATTATCCGTTTATTTTAATATATATATTAAAAATCGAAATTAAGAAATTATTTTAATATATAATATAAGAAAATTATTTAAAAAAATAAAGAATTTTTATACGTTAAAAAAGTAAATATAGAAAGATTAATAAAGCGAAAATTAAAATATTATTTAATTCGAGAAATTATTATTATTATAAGATTAAAAGTAAAAACTATTTTTATTACTATTATTATTATTACTATTATTATTATTACTATTATTATTATTACTATTATTATTATTACTATTATTATTATTACTATTATTATT